>MCJB01045804.1:0-30902 GCA_002018475.1 Nicotiana obtusifolia
ATTGAGTAACAGTGGGGGGAGGAGGTGTTGTACTGGTTTGGTTTTTCCCTTTGTTATTGGTGCTAAGTGGAGGGATTGTCTTAGTGGTTGGTGTATTCTGGATGACTGGTGTAGCAGTTGGCATAACTGTTGGTGGTTTAGTAGGTTTCTTGGGGTGCTTTGGTTTGTCAAAGTTAGAAGAGACCTTGAGTGGGGGAGGAATTAAGCTTGCTGGTTCTTTGTTCTGCTTGTCATTAGTAGAAGTTGGCAGGGGAGTGTCATCGACCTGTACATAGTCCTCAAACTGCTGAGTTATGTGTGGAGGAGTTGCAAAACTGACCTGTTTACTGTGACTTGTGGACGCATAGGAATTGAGGTGAATTGGTGCTTGCAATCTTAGTGGCTCAGCATTTCTATTGGAGTGTTCTCCTTTATTGATTGGTTTCTGGAAGGAGATTCTAGTAGGTTGTGTGTCACTTGATGTATGCTTTGTGTTAGTATCATCACCATTGCTTGGAAAATCAGATGGAATAAAGTTGGCAACCAAAGTAGTCACTATTGGTTCTTCACTGCCCATAATCTGCGCTACTTCTACAGGCTGTGGTAAAGCTTGATCTCGGACTATCTGTGCCTCTTTTGTGATTCCCATTGTGTTAACAATTGTGCTAGGATTTGTAGAATTACATGAGATGGGATTTACAAGCATTGAAGCTGTCTGCAACATCCTAGTACCAGTGGCCATTTGCTGAACTTGCGCAGGTAGAGGACCTCGAACAACCTGTGCTTCTTTAATGCTGCCCATTGCACGATTATCTTTGGTAGTACTTATAACAGCATATGGTATTGTATTAACACTCATTGAGTCTACCTGTGACTGCACTACTTCACTGTTAACCTGCGACATTGCTGTGAAAGAAGGAGAAGTGTGATCGTCAATTTTTTGATATGATTTTTGCATTTTTTCTTGACGACGAGTTTCCTTATGGATTGGAGAAGATTGAGGAGTGCCCTGCCCAGTCAATTAGGCTTCCATAGTGACATTAGCAATTGGTCGAACACCTGGTGTGCGCGACGTAGTCAGACCTTCCTTTTGCAATGTTGTGTAGTTTAATTCAGCAAGAGATGGAATTGAGGGGTGGGAAACGTTCTCTTGAATCTCAGGAGTCGATTGGCAGTGGTCTTGGATCGATTGGCATAGCGGAACAGTGTTCCCGACCAGCTGGTGTGTTTCTACCATGTTCAATTGGTCGGAGCTCCCTATTCCGGCGGTGGAACCGCCTGAAATTTGGTGAGGAAATCGGATTGGACTTGAGGATGGATTCACTGCACTTGAAATCACTCGATTTGGTTCAGATTCGATCGAGCTAGTATCAGTTGTTCCCAGGCGATGAAGAGCTACAGTGATCCCCTTCGTATTTTGATAATCTGTAGCTGTTGGGTTTCTTGTTTGGATCGATGTTTGTTGGGGATGCTGGGCCATCAGTAGACGGTTATTTTGTGACAAATCCGGTGGTTTTTCACCACCAGATGAAGGAGAATCGACCATGGAAGTCGATCGCTGCTACTGTTCCTTTCAGTCGCACGTACGGAGAGAGTTTTGTGACCTTTTGAAAATTGTTAACTGAGTTAGTAGTTTAATGCATTATCGTCCTCCAACTTCAGTAAAAGGTGTGTGGAGTTTCTTAGGCCACGCGGGGTTTTACCGGTGCTTCATCAAAGATTTCTCTAAGGTGGTGAACTCTTTGTGCGAGATTCTTGAGAAAGATGCTAAGTTTAAATTCAATTATGATTGCATGAGAGCCTTTGAATTGTTATAGTTCAAATTGACAACTACTCCCATCATCAACGGTCCAAATTAGAGTGTCCCTTTTGAACTCATGTGTGATACAAGTGATGTTGCGGTTGGGGCTGTTTTAGGGCAGCGCATCAACAATATTCTACATCCGATCTACTATGCTGGTAAGACCATGAATGGTTCTCAAGTCAACTATACTGTTACGGAGAAAGAGCTCCTTGCCATTGTGTTTGCAATTGAGAAGTTCTGCCAGTACTTGATGGGTGCGAAAGTTATTGTTCACACAGATCATGCGGCACTTCGTTATCTTACGAGCAAGAAATATTCCAAAGCTCGGTTGATGAGATGAGTGCTTTTGTTGCTAGAGTTTGATATTGACATCCAAGATAGAAAAGGGAGTGAAAATCAAGTGGCGGACAACTTGTCTCGTTTGGAGGAGGAGGGGAGGCCGCATGATAGCCTTGAAATCAATGACTCCTTCCCCGATGAGTAACTCTTGGCTATTTCAATGAAGGAGGTGCCATGGTTCGCGGATCTAGCAAATTTCCTTGTGTGTGGAATCATCCTGGATGAATTCTCTTCAAAACCAAAGAAAGAAGCTCAAACGGGATTGTCAAGATTATTATTGGGATGAACCATTCCTTTTCCAGATTTGTACAGATAGGGTGATTAGAAGATTTGTACCGGAAGAAGAGCAAGGTGAAACTCTTGGGGCTTGTCATTCTTCACCATATGGTGGTCACCATGGTGGAGCAAGAACGGCGGCCAAAGTGCTAAGTTGCGGTTTCTCTTGGCCCACTCTTTACAAGGATGCAAGTGATGTAGTGAAAAGATGTGATGAATATCAACGGAGGCCATTAGAATCTCGAAGATAAATTAAATGTCTCTTACTACCATATTGGAGATTGATATCTTTGATGTGTAGGGTATTGACTTCATGGGTCCTTTTGTGAGTTCTTGTGGAAACACCTACATCTTGGTCATGGTGGATTATGTGTCCAAATGGGTAAAGGTTGTTGCTCTACCCAACAGTGAGAAGAGAAGTGTGGTGGCATTCTTGAAGAAGAATATTTTCACAAGGTTTGGTACTCCGCGGGCTATGATGTTACTCATAAAGTCACGACTCCCAATCATCCACAAGCTAGCGGTCAAGTGGAAGTCTCCAATCGGGAGATAAAAGGTATTTTGTCCAAAAAAATGAACGCTAACTGGACAAATTGGTCCAAGAAGCTTGATGATGCATTATGGGCTTATCTGATGACTTACAAAATACCTATCGGAATGTCTCCATACCGGTTAGTGTTCGGAAAAACTTGTCATCTTACAGTGGAACTTGTGCATAAAGCCATGTAGGCTCTGAAGAAGTTGAATCTTGATTGGGATATAGCCGCTAACTTGAGGGTTGCATATTTGAATGAATTGGATGAGTTCTGGTACCATGCCTATGCAAGTTCGTCCTTGTACAAAGAAAAGATGAAATATATTCGTGACAAATACATTTGGAACAAAGAGTTCAAGGGGGGAGATCTTGTGTTGTTGTTTAACTCATAGTTGAGGATGTTCCACGGGAAGTTAAACTCTAAATGGGGTGGCCCTTTTGAAATTATGGGTGTGACACCTTTTAGTGCATTTGACTTGAAGAACAAAAACAATAAGGTATTCCGAGTCAATGTTCACCGGGTGAAGCACTATTTGGGAAAAGTTGGAGATGGCCACGTCGTGGCCGTCATTCATTTCAATTGATGGTATTCTGCGCCATGCCACGACGTTAAATAAGGCGCTTCTGGGGAGGCAACCCATGTTTTTTTTTCTTTTCTTTTCTTCTTTTGTAGTTAGGTGTTATTTTTGTGCTAACTTGATTTGAAGTGTGCTACAGGTATGAGTGTGCCTTATAGGAATTATGGACAGATATGCAGCTAAGTATTGAAAAAAAAAGTGCGGACCGCAATTGATTTGTGCGGATCGCACAATTTGGAATGCTTTCGCAAACGTGCTCTGCGGCCGCACAATTGTCATGCGGACCACACAAATGGAATGTGGAAAATGCCAACTCTCCGAAGTTGGTTCGTCGGGAAAATGGTCGATCTGCGACCGCAACAAGGGATCTGCATTCGCACACAAAATTCTGCGGACCACAGACAAAATGATGGTTTAAGCTCACCAGGTAACAGAATGCGGACCGCAACTAAAATTCTGTGACGCACTCGCTCCTCTTTCCCTTAGACCACCAGCAGTATAAATAGAGGTCTAGGGCTCATGTTACACTTTTCCCTCTCTAAGCACAAAACTAGCACTAAATTGAAATCTCTTGGTAAATCATCTACCCGCATGCCAAACAACTGTGATCGCTCATTCGTTGCACTCATTAACATCTAGTATGCTTAAATTCCTTGTTAGAATTTTTCATTGTTTAGTTTAAATTGTAGTTTTTAAGTGATTTTAGGCCATTTGTCAGTAGAATTTAATTGTAAACCATGTGGGGGTAAATCTGTTGTGAGTTAACTAATACTTGCTTCTTAGGGACTGGGCCAATGTATTCTCATGCTTTTACATTGTTTCCATGTCAAAATTTGCACAAAAATTGCAAAACCTAGTTAATCATAACTGACTATTCGTATTTATCGAATTCTGTGGCCGCAATTGAAATTGTGCGGTCCGCAGAAGTTGATTATAGGGAAGTTCTAGTTAAGAATGGGTCTGCGGTCGCAACAAAAATTGTGCGGACCGCAGAATTCTCTTTGCGGTCACACAAAAGCCCTTTCACTGTCTTCAGAGGATGTACAATCTGTGACTCAAATGTGCAGCCGCAGGTCAAATTGTGCGGACCGCAGAAAACATACTGCGGCCGCACGTCAGTGAATTCTCTATCATCAGAGAGTTGGCAGATTTTGTGTCATTGAGTTGCGGTCGCAAGTGAAATTTTGCGGACCATACCTCACTTATGCAGCCGCAATGTTAAAATGTGCGATCTGTAAGGCTTTATCTGCGGCCGCAAGAAAATTGTGCGGACCGCAGATCCTTCCCTTCAAGCACACTGTGTTTGTGACCCTCGCTATGTTTTCGAGTGTGTTCTTGTATATCTCTTGTGCCTGATTGAACATTGAATTGCAACTAACAACTGCATCTATTTGATACAGATAATGGTTCGATCTAGAGGCAGAGGTGATACTTCCAAAGGAAGGGGTGAACCTTCTCGGGGACGAGGCAAGAGAGCCTTACCTAGTGCCCAACAGCAAAAAATCAGAAAAAAGACAACAACTGGGAGAGGGAGAGGTGCAGATCTCTCCGAGACGAGTTCAAATGCCCTGTCTAAGGACGTATCAAAGGGCAGCTCAACCTCTGTTAAGGAACAACCGGCAGTACAGTCCAGGCCGTCAGGGAGATTTCAATTGAAGGACAAGCCGTCATCATCACACATAACTTCCGATGGTTCGGAAAGTGCTAGTCAGGCTTCCGAGCCATCCACTACAACTGTCCCTGAGGCACCGGATACATTAGTACAAGACATACCCAATGATAGTAGAGGGGGAGATGCCACAACTGCTGGGATTGAACGAACAAAGAAGAAAGAGGTTTGGGAGGACTAATTTGTCAGCCTAGGAGCTTTCACTAGTTTCCGCACTTGGTGGCTGGCAAGGTTGCTAACACTTGAGCGACAATTCTTATTGACAGATCTAGAGAGATACAACTCGGTCATGCTGAGGCAGTTTAGGAAGCGCAAAGGGTGGTATTGGTTTACCCAAAATGTGGTGGATGCTAAGGAATACCTTGTCCGGAAATTCTATGCCAATGTGGCGCATATCAAAAAGAGGACAAAGGTAACAAATGTGAGAAATCTCAAAGTGCGATTTGACCAGCTGATAAGTGGGGATTTTGACTATTTATTAGCGTTTTTTAGCTTTCGTTTTCGTCCAAAAGCGATTAATTGTGTTCCCGAAAACTGATGAAATGTGCTTAGTTGCAGGAATATTGGAAGATGAACTCCCGAGATGAGATCCAACTCAAGAAGGAGTAATCTGAACTCAAGTACAAAAAGGACACAAAAGCCCAGAAGTGCAGACCGCAGAATATCATCTGCGGCCGCAGGTTATGAAGGAAAATTCATCAGAGACTAGTGCAAAGTGCGGTCCGCACATGAATTATGTGGGTGCAGAAGCTGGGTTAGAGCAAAGCTTAGAGAATCTGCAATTCAAGTCCAGCAAAAGTACAGATCGCACAATTATTGTGCCGCCGCAGAAGAAGAGTAGTGCATCTGCACATGTAACAGTGCGGACCGTAAAAGAGCAAGGTGCGGCCGCACATGTAAAAGTGCAGACCACAGAAACAGTGCATTGCAGCCGCAGTTTAGAATTATGCGGCAGCAGACTTCCAATCTTGTCAAGTTGAAGAAAGATGCGGACCGCACATGGAATTGTACGGCTGTAGAACCTCAGAAAGGACATTTTTGTCCGGAATTTCAAGCCCTGTATAAATAGACAAGTTTCATATTTTTAGGCAAAATCTTGGGACATCAGCTGCTACAATAGACGGTTCCTTTTACTCTCGTTAGTAGTTTTAGCTATTTTGAGCTTTTTGAAAATAGAGTTTATCATTTTAATTAGCAATATGGGTTTAATTATCATTTCTTCTCCTATTTCTTCCATTTTAAGTATGAGTAGCTAGATTTTCACTAGGGTTGTGACCCAACCCTAGTGTGTAAACTTAATAGGTGTTTGATTTATTGCTTGTTTATGGTTGGGTGTTTATTATTTAGCCTTGTTCTTGCTTTCATTTGAAGAATTAATGGTTGCTAACATTAGTTCATGCCTATTTGACTTGGTCTCTACTTGAGAAAGAGAGACTTAGTCTAGGAAAACTTGGCTAGCAAGAAATTAGGTCAATCGAGAGATTGATAAATCAAATTAAAGGGTTGAACCTAGAGATAGTAAAACCCGACTTGAGCTTTGTATCAACCGATTTGTTCAATACCCATTTGGACTTGAGAAAGCCAAATTGGACAAAATCACTCTCTGACCGAGAAGTATTGAGTGGGTAATCGAGTGTTGATAGCTATAACACACCCCGACCAATAAAACAAGCTTTAAACTTTACAACCCGTTAGGAAAACACCTAGGCGAAGGTCATACTCCTAGGCCTTTTACAACATTTGAAAAACAACAAAACAATCTTCTAGTTTTATTTCTTAAATTGCAATTGTAGTTTAGATTAAACTTTAAAACAACCAATTTTTGCAGAAGTACAAATTTAGATATAAAAACTCATACGCTAAGATATATACTACTAACTCACATACATATAGATCCCTGCGGAATTCGACCTTGCCTCTTGTTGGGTATTACTATTCCAGTCACCCGTTTTTATAATCTCGAATAGAGGAGTGAAATTGACGAGATTAAATTTTTGGCGCCGTTGCCGGAGAACTAAAACGGTGTTAGCTATATATTTAGGTGTGTTTTTGGGTACCTTCTTTTCCTTCCTTGTTACTAACGTGTGAGTGTAGTAGGTGCAATCGTGGAAAACAACAAGCTCGAAAACGTAGTTTTGGGGGATGTGGACATGGAGGATGATCAAATGGATGAGGTCCCTCTTTAACCTCAAGCCAACAGACGAGGCCGAGAGCCTCAAGGTAATGTTCCCGTTCCACTCCCACCTCCACCACGAGCAACTCCACGCCAGGTGTTACCGAATGAAGAGTATGCAAGTGCTATAGTCCCTCCCCCTATTAGGGCGGACAACTTCCAAATAATCAATGTGATGCTCACTTTGCTCAAGCAACAAGGGTTCTTCACTGGTGCACCGGGTGCAAATGCATATAAACACTTGAAGGGGTTCGTCGATACGTGTTGGGGGAGCAAAGAAACAAATGTCTCTAAGGAAGCTTTGAGGCTAAGGCTTTGTCCCTTCTCTCTACAGGGGAAAGCTTTAGATTGGTTGGAACGTTTGCCAAATCATTCCATTCATACTTGGGATGAACTAGCGGAGAAATTTATTTCTAAGTACTTCTCTCTCGGGCACATGGCTAATCTTCGGGATGAAATTCTAGCATTCAAGCAAGAGCCCAATGAACCACTACACGAGATATGGAAAAGGTATAGAACAATGGTGAAAAGAGTGCCGCAACAACGATATGACGGAGAACATGATTCAACAAACTTTTTATCGGGGGATCAATACCACCGGTCAATGTGTAGTGAATCAACTTTACGGTGGGAACTTCATGACTATGCCTTATGCAGAGGCGTTTGATATTTTGGATGAGATGGTGGATACTTCATCGGCGTGGCAATTTAGAGCCAATATAACCCCAATGTGATTCTTCTTCATAAAGAGTTATATGACCATGGACAAGCCATAGCCAAGTTGATGACCACCATGAACCAATTGGCAAAGGCTCAACTTCAACAAGTGCGAAACCCGAGGCAAGTCTATAGAGAGAGTCAATATGATGGTGAACAAGCGAAGAACAAGAAGTCCACAAGTGCAACAAAGAGTGGACAATTTTGTGCAAGATGATAGTGGATTTGATCAATGTGATTATTACAATGACCAAGAAGAAGAGGTCCAATAAGTGAACAATTTTCAAGGGCAAAGAAACAACTTTCAAGGCCCTAGTCAACAATAATGAGACTTTCAAACAATCAAGGCAATTAGAATTCTCAAAATCAAGTTAATTGGAATGGAGGAAACAATCAAGGCAATTGGGATAACAACAATCAAGGCAATTGGAGTGGAAGCAACAACCAAGGGAATTAGCATAACGATAATAACCAAGGCAATTTGGGAGGCAACAACTAAGGCGGGTGGAACAACAATCAAGAAAATGGGTGGTCGGGTTTTCAAAGGTCCCCGATGTTTCAACAACCGAACAACCCACCCCCTCACCCTTCCTATGCTCCTAGTTCGTCCAACAATGAAATGGGCCGTATCGAGAACATGTTCAAACAAATGATGGACAATAATGCCGATTCTGATGCCCAACTTGCTTCACACAACACATCGATCCACAATCTAGAGATGCAAATAGGTCAAATCTCTCAAGCATTAAATTCTCATCCTAAAGGGGCATTACCAAGTGACACGGTGGTGAACCCGAAGGGTGGGAACAATACGGGGCATTCCATGGCCATTACTACAAGAAGTGGAAGGGGTGGGAATGCACCCACCTCAAGTCAAAGGCAAATTGTGGATGATGAGCAAGTGGTAGAAGAAGATAAAATCCCAACCAATGTAGTGCAAGCTAATGATAAAGTGCGGATTGAGACTGATGACACGGTGGACGAGACTCAAGAGGAAGTGAAACCGTCTAAGGAGCATGTGATTGACATACCGGAACCGGTAGTGCAATAGGCTAAAACACCATTGCCTAAGCTGCCACCTCCTCCATATCCTCAAAGCCTCGCCAAGAAAAATGGCGAGAATCAATTCCCGGATACGCAAAGTTTATGAAGGACTTGGTGACAAAGAAGCGGTCGATGAATTTTAAAATTATCAAAGTCACTCACCAAGTGAGTGTAATTGTGCATTCGATGGCTCCTATGTTTGAAGATCCCTGTTCTTTCACAATACCTTGCATCATTGGAAGTGCCGAGTTTGCCAAAGCTCTTTGTGATCATGGGGCTAGTATCAACTTGATGCCCTATTCGGTTCAAGACCTTGGGAATTAGGCAACCAAGACCCACATCTATGAGATTACAAATGGCTAATCATACAATAAAGAGACCACTGGGGATGATTGAAAATGTATTGGTTCGTGTCGATAAGTTCATTCTCCCGGCAGACTTTGTTATTCTTGATTGTGAAGTGGACTATGAGGTGCTGATTATTCTTGGAAGACCTATCCTTGCTACAGGGAAGGCTCTTATTGATGTGGAAGTCGGGGAACTCACTTTTTGGGTGGGTGATGAAAAGGCGGTGCTCTACGTGTGCAAATCTATGAGGCAACAGAATAGCAATAAAGTGTGTTCATTCGTGGACTTGGTCATGTGATTATTGATGATACAAGTGCCACGATTAATGTGGGTGATATGTTAGAGGCCGTCTTGCTCAATTTTGATGATGACGAGATGGATGACTTCATGAAATGTATTAATTCGTTGCAAAGAATGGGGTCGTACAACTATGCACCCCGAAAACGTTTGGATGGATCTCGAGAATAGGAAAACTCCTCCTACAAAGCCTTCAATTAAAGAGCCTTCGATCTTGGAGTTGAAGCCATTGCCTTCACATCTCACATATGAATTCCTTGGCCCTTGTTCTACTTTACCAGTTATTCTTTCCTCTTGTTTGATGTGCAGGTTGACTCTACATTGGCGGTGCTCCACAAGAGGAAGAAAGCTATTGGGTGGACTTTGGCAGATATTCGGGGAATAAGCCCCGTATTTTGCATGCACAAGATTAACTTGGAGGAAGATGCCAAACCATCCATTGAACATCAAAGGATACTCAATGAAGCCATGCAAGTTGTCAAAAAGGAGATTATCAAATGGTTGGATGCCGGGGTGGTCTACCCTAATTCCGACAGTTCTTGGACTTCGCCGGTGCAATGTGTCCCAAAAAAGGGGTGGCATAACAGTTGTCACCAATGAAAAGAACGAGTTGATTCTCACAAGAATGATGACCGGTAGAGAGTGTGTATGGACTACCGGAAGCTAAACAAAGTCACAAGGAAATACCATTTTCCACTCCCCTTCCTTGACCAAATGCTTGATAGGTTGGCCGGCCGTGCTATCTATTGCTTTCTAGATGGATATTCGGGCTGCAACCAAATCCTTATAGCCCCGGAAGATCAAGAGAAAACAACTTTCACTTGTCGCTATGGCACTTTCGCTTTCAAGCGGATGCCATTTGGCTTATGCAATGCACCGACAACTTTTCAACGGTGTATGATGGTGATCTTTACGAATATGGTAGAAGACTACCTTGAAGTCTTCATAGATGATTTCTCGATAGTCGGGGACTCCATTGATCATTGCTTGAAAAATTTGGATAGAGTATTGGCAAGGTGTGAAGAAACGAATTTGGTGCTAAATTGGGAGAAATGCCATTTTATGATCGAGGAAGGCATTGTCCTTGGCCACATAATTTCAAAGAATGTCATAGAGGTCGACAAGGCGAAGATAGAGGTGATATCCATACTTCCACCTCCAACTTCAGTGAAAGGCGTGAGAAGTTTCTTGGGTCACGCGGGGTTTTGCCGGTGCTTCATAAAGGATTTTTCTTAAGTGGTGAACCCATTGTGCAAGCTCATAGAGAAAGATTCTAAGTTTCACTTCAATGATGATTGCATGAGAGCTTTTGAATTTCCCAAGTTCAAGTTGACAACAACGCCCATTATCATCGCTCCTAATTGGAGTATTCCTTTTGAGCTCATGTACGATGCTAGTGATGTAGTGGTTGGAGCAGTTTTGGGGCAATGTATTAACAAGATTTGTCATCTGGTCTACTATACTAGTAAGACCATGAATGATGCCCAAGTCAATTATACCGTTACAGAGAAAGAGCTCCTTGCCATTGTGTTTGCTATTGAGAAATTCTGCCTGTACTTTATGGGTGCAAAGTTTATTGTTCATGCGGACCATGCGGCACTTTGTTATCTTATGAGCAAGAAAGATTCAAAAGCTAGGTTTATGAGATGGGTTCTATTGTTGCAAGAGTTTGATATTGATTTTCAAGATCGGGAAGGGAGTGAAAATCAAGTGGCGGACCACTTGTCTCGTTTGGAGGAGGAGGGGAGGCCGCATGATGGCCTTGAGATCAATGACTCCTTCCCCGATGAGAAATTCTTGGCAATTTCGATGAAGGAGGTGTCGATGTTCGCCGATCTAGCAAACTTCTTTGTGTGTGGAATCATCCCGGATGAGTGCTCTTCAAATCAAAGGAAGAAGCTCAAACGGGATTGTCAAGATTAGTATTGGGACGAGCCTTTCCTCTTTCGAATTTGAACGAATGGGGTAATTAGAAGATGTGTACCGGATGAAGAACAAAATATTATTCTTGAAGCTTACCATTCTTCGTCTTATGGTGGTCACCATGGCGGAGCAAAAACGGCGGCTAAAGTGCTAAGTTGTGATTTCTATTGGCCCACTCTCTACAAACATGCAAGTGATATGGTAGATGTGATGAATGCCAACGGACCAGTGGAATATCGAAGAAGAAATAAATGCCTCTCTATACCATTTTGGAGATCGATATCTTTGATGTGTGGGGTATTGACTTTATGGGTCCTTTTGTGAGTTCTTGTGGAAATACCTATATCTTGGTCGCGGTTGATTATGTGTCTAAATTGGTTGAGGCCGTTTCTCTACCCAACAATGAAGCGAGAAGTGTGGTGGCATTCTTGAAAAAGAATATTTTCACAAGATTTGGTACTCCGCGGGCTATCGTAAGTGATGGGGGGTCACATTTTTGCAACAAGGCTTTTGACACTTTACTTAGAAAGTATAGTGTCACTCAAAAAGTTATGAATCCCTATCATCCTCAATCTAGCGGTCAAGCGTAAGTCTCCAATCAGGAGATAAATAGTATCTTGTCCAAAACAGTGAATGCTAACCGAACGGATTGGTCAAAGAAGCTTGATGATGCATTATAGGCTTATCGGACTGCTTTCAAAACTCCTGTCGGGATGTCTCCATACCGGTTGGTGTTTGGCAAAGCTTTTCATCTTCCGGTAGAACTTGAGCACAAATCCATGTGGGCTTTAAAGAAGTTGAATCTTGATTGGGATGTAGTCGCTAACTTGTTTTGCACATTTGAATGAATTGGATGAGTTTCGATACCATGCATATGCAAGTTTGTTTTTGTACAAAGAAAGAATGAAGTACCTTCATGACAAGTACATCCGAAATAAGGAGTTCAAGGTGGGCGATCTTGTTTTGTTGTTCAACTCACGATTGAAGATGTTTCCCGGGAAGCTGAAATCCAAATGGAGTGGTCCCTTTGAAATTATGGGTGTGACACCTTTTGGTGCATTGGACTTGCAGAACAAAAATGATGAGGTATTCCGAGTCAATAGTCATTGGGTGAAGCATTATTTGGGACAAGCTAATGATGGCCACATGGTGGCAGTTATTCATTTGAAGTGATGGTAATATGCGTTGTGCTGCAACGTTAAGTCAGGCGCTTCTTGGGAGGCAACCCATGTTTTCTTTTTTGTTTTTCTTTTCTTCTTTTGTAGATAGGTGTTATTTTTGTGCGAATTAGATTTGAAGTGTGTTGTAGGAATAAGTGTGCTTTACAGGAACTGTGCTCAGAAAAATTGGCTAAGTGTGGAAAAAGTACGGACGGCTCTTGTATTGTGCGGACCGTACAATTGTAGGTGCTACAGTAGAAGGGAACTGCAGTCGCATAATTACAGTGCGGACCGCACAAATTGAAATGGGAAATTGCAAACTCTCTGAAGTTTGGTCAGTCAAAGATATGACCAAAACGCGACCGCACATTAAAATCTACAGTCCGCAGCCAAAATTTGCGGTCGCATCACATATTCTGCGGACCGCAGATCAGCAAGAGCTTTTGAGCCTTCAAGTAACAGAGTGCGACCGCAGAAGGAATTCTGCGGCCGCACTCATCCCGTGTCCCTACAATCTGATCGTCAAATATAAATAGTAACCTTAGAGGCTACTGTACATCTTTCCCCCTCTCTGAGCACTCAAAATTCTAAAATATTGAAATCGCTTGTTCAATCATCTGCCACACTCAATCCACATCTATGTTCACTCATTCGCACTACATCATATCCGGTATGCTTCAATTACTTAAAGAATTCTTCAATTTTTAGTTTAATTTACAATTTGTTAGGTAGATTTAGGCCATTTGGCAATAGATTTCAATTTTACAACCACGTGAGGTGTAAACTGTATTGGTCAACTAATAATTGCTCTATGAGGAATGGGTGAATTGATTTTTTTCATGCTTAATTGCTAATACCATGTCGAATTTGTGCAAAAATTGAACAATTCTAAAAAGTCTGCTCGTAATTGTTTGAAATCTACGGTCGCATGTGAGATTAGGGTTCTTTAGTCAAGCCTAATTCTACGGCCGCACGTGAAATTGTGCGGACCGCAGAAATTACATCACGGCTGCAAAACAGCCCAATCTCTGTCCTTAGAGAGTTGACATTTTGGTGAGTCTGATGTGCGGCCGCGGTGATAAAAGTGCGGACCGCCCTTCAAATCTGCGACTACATTAATAATTGTGCAGACTGCAGTTCTATTTCCGTGGCCGCAAGTTCAAATTGTGCGTCCGCACAACCCAGTCTGCGCCCGCACTTGTTATTGTGCGGACCGCACTTCCCTACCCTGCACTCATGTTCTACATTGTGTTATACTATCTATTTGAAATTGAACCACAACTAACTGTTGCTATTGCTTGTTACGGAAACTGGTTAAATCTCGTAGCCGCGGTGACACTTCAAAGGGGAGGGGTGAACCTTCCAGAGGTTGAAGAAAAAGCACTTTACCCCTTGCCCTTCAGAAGATAATCACCAAGAAAGCTACAACAGGCCGAGGAAAACAGCCCGATCCCCTCCGAATCTAGTTCATATGCCCCATCTTGGGAAGCATCGGAGGGCAACTAAGTGCAAGAGCAGCCTACTGTCCAATCATAGCCACAGCAGACACATAGAAGGTATCAACTCTGAGACGAATATTCCTCCTCACATAGCACCTCCGATGCATCAGAGAGTGCCAGTCAGGCTTTAAAGCCCTCTATTACACCTATCCCTGAGGCACCAGCAGTTATTGTTGATGATATTCTGGATGATAGCCGAGGGGGTGATACTACAGTTGCCAGCCTTTAGAGGTCGAAAAAGAAAGAGGTATGGGGGGACCGTTTTGTGAGTTTAGCTGCCTTCACCAGCTTTTGTGGGTGGTGGCCGGTGAGATCGCTCACTCTTGAGTGATAGTTCCAGCTTAAATATCTTGACAAGTATAATCCAGTCGTGTTGAGACAGTTCCGAGAGAGGAAGGGCTGGATGTGGTTCACCCAGTCAGTTGTGGACGCCAAGAGGTATTTGGTCCGGGAGTTCTATGCCAATATGGCACACATAGAGAAAGGGACCAAAGTTACAAAAGTGAGAATCTAAAGGTGCGGTTCGACAAGCACACACTTTACTCCTACTTGGGTTTGAGGACGTTGAGCCGGCACAGTATTTGTAGAAGCTGGCGATGGGTGATGCAGCTCGGCATGGCTAGCTGAGCTTCTTGCAGCCCCAGGGCCACCACCATCATGGATCACTGCAGGGGTTCCTATTCAGCGGAACACCCTAAATTTCGAGGCGAAGGGATGGCACACCTTCGTATGCAGCAGACTAGACCCGTGCCAGAATGAAACCAACCTACCTATTCCACGGGCAGTTCTAGTCGACTCTATTATAGCTGGGTACTCGATCAATGTGGGTGTCGTGATGTTGGCCAACATGTCAGTGGTCTCCAGGCAAGATGATACCTCCTACACGTATCCCAACACCATCACTGAGTACCTTACGGATGCACGGGTAGAGCCTAGAGATTATGACACCACGGTTCGGGCAAAGAAGCCTTTCTCTTGGTATTCTCTTATGGATACACACAACCCAAAGAGAAAGGGTCAGTCGACTACCACCGTAGGCCAGTCTAATGAGCCATCGGTGGTGGGTACAAAGATAGCTGATATGCCATCCACTTCAGCCGAGCCTTCTACCAGTGCAGTTGTCATGCCTCCACCTTCATCTTCCACCTCGGCATTGAATCTAGTGCCTATGCCCTCTGGTCCACTTTCTGCGCTGCGAGTCTCCCAGACACTGGCGAGCCTCAACAACTGGATGCAGACAGCTACTGCAAAGCTGTCTGATATATCCAGTCATGTTGCAGCACAGTCATCCATTCCAGCACCCCATATTCCCCCCACAATTGAAGAAACTTTGAAGAAGCTCCTGGAAAATCAAAACACTATTATGGCCAATCTGGTACAGCATGGGTCCGTGATTGAAGAGTTGTCCAAGGAAGTGCAGAAGATGCGGAAGTCATAGGCCTCAAAAAAGTCTACAGATAAGCTCCGGCAACAGGTCACCAAGCTTGTAGCAGCCGGAGACATTCCATTTGATATGTTAATGGAGCTGCACCACCCAGGCCCAGATCCTACAGCACCTATAGCACCGGCTGGCCAGTCTGAGGAGCCAGACATTGCTGCTGACACTGCCGAGGTAGTCCGTCAGATGTTCACCAACCCAGACACTCCCGGACTGGAAGATGATGAGATCCAATTGGATGAGGCTAAGGTCGGTGCCACTGCTGGGGACACAGAGATGGCCACAGAGCCATAGGTAGTTTTCTTCACTCTCTCCCTTCTTTTACCCTTATGTTGTTAAGCATTGGGGACAATGCTTATTTTTATTCGGGGGAGTGGAGTTTCTTTGACACATTCTGATGATTCTGTATTTTGATAACTATGAGATATTTGGCCTGTAATTAACTTATTACTATTTTCTTTCTCTTTCTCATTATGTATCCCTCTTATCTCTCATTATGTATATTCGTTTAGCCTTCAATAGTTCTTTTGTTTTATAGCTTCTTTATCTTTATGCTTGTCTTCTTCTAGAATTAGTAGCTTCTTTTTGATTTAATAGCTTGTTCTTATGTCTTAGTGGATAATAAGCCTTTGGTTTTCTTAATTCCATGGTTCTTTCCAAAAGTAGTTTCATTGTGAATCGGATGACTCTTCCCAACGATGGATGACGTGACAACCTTCTTAAGGGATTGAGTCCGTTTTTGGTGTTTAGGTAATAATAGTAGTAGTAACGAATAACAAGGCCTAATTGAATCATGCTCGAAAAGTTAAAATTGCTTCACTTGGTACCAACACCCTTAACTGCATGCTTATGGTTAAAAACAAAGTTTTTTTGGAAAGAAATAGCTCTAGTTAGTGACCTTGTGACTCTTGTGTTGACTTAGGCTATCATCGTGTGGTTTAATCGAACCATAGTAATTTTCAATCTTGAATATGGCCATTGTGGGCCCTTGACTCTGTCCTCCTTAACAATCCAGCTACGTGAGAGGTGAGATGTTGTTGTTGCAAGTCCAAGTACTCGTACGAATGGTATAGAACTTGCCCCGAATATGTTTCTAGGTGAAATTTTAAGCTTTGCTTGGCTTGAGAAGTGATTGTAGGCTCTCCTTGTTCCGCTTGAAGTTTTTTATTGCCCACCAATGTTGTTATCCCTAGTCAACCCATTTGAGCCTAAAAACCTTTCTCATTTGATAACCATGTTACAAGCCTTTACTCAATTTGTCGTGACCCTATCTTGGCACGCGACCTTTCCTTAACACTCTTGTGAAACAATTGGCTAAAAACGTATGTTTGGGGGGAGAGACGAGGAACTTGAAAGAGGTATCAAGGCACAAAAAGAGAAAAGAAATAATGAGAAGGAAAGGCAAGAAAAAGAAGAAAAAAAACAAAAAGAAAAATGCAAAAAGAAAGTGAATAAGTTAAAGAGTTGAAGGGATTCAAAGAAAAGTAATGATACAAAGCATGGAAAAATCAAAGAGGGAGAAAATGAATGTCATGATCAATAAAGAGTGATGTTAATTCTCTCTAGTTCCCCCAAGGAAAAGAAAATGCCTCAAAGAGTTAGCAAAGCATGAGCCGAGAAAACAAAAATTGAGTGCTTAAGGAAAGATGAACCAGATATATCATAGCATATCCAACCTTTACGTGCTTACATTAGTGGTTATTTACAAGAGGGGAAAGCCTATGGTACTTAAAGCCGTACTTGCGATATTCTCTTGAGAGAGATGAGTAACCTTTCGCAAATCCTTGGATTGAGTACTAAATTCTTAAGTGAGATAGTCAAATGGAGAGCAGAGGAGGAGGAGTTTGGGATCCACAATGACCTACATAAGAGAGCGAGATTCCTTGATGAATAAAGTCAACTCTTGATTCTCAAGTGTCACATTAGAACTATTTGTGCTTAAAAGTTTAACTTGTTGCCTTGTTGATAATTCATAAGTGGTATAGATAATTGTTGGTCCCAATTGATGTGTGAACGACTCACTGTGATTTGCTGGAATGGCTCTTAACTTGTTTGAGAACCACTTTATTTTCTTGAGGACAAGCAAAAGCTTAAGTTTGGGGGAGTGGATAAGTGGGGATTGTGACTATTTATTAGCGCCTTTTAGCTTTCGTTTTAGTCCAAAAGCGTTTAATTGTGTTCCCGAAAACTGATGAAATGTGCTTAATTGCAGGAATATTGGAAGATGAACTCCCGAGATGAAAATCCAACTCAAGAAGGAGTAATCTGAACTCACGGACAAAAACGGTACAAAAGCTCAAAAGTGCGGACCGCAGAATATCATCTGTGGCCGCAACTTATGAAGGAAAATTCATCAGAGACTGGTGCAAAGTATGGTCCACACATGAATTGCGCGGCTGCAGAAGCTGGGTCAGAGCAAAGTTCAGAGAATCTGCAATTCAAGTCTACCAAAAGTGCGGACCAAAATTATTGTGCGACCGCAGAAGAAGAGTTGTGCGGCCGCACATGTAAAAGTGCGAACCACAAAAGAGCAAGGTGTGTTCGCAGATGTAAAAATGCGGACCGCAGAAAGAGTGCATTGCGGCCGCAGTTCAGAATTATGCAGCCGCAGACTTCCAATCTTGTCAAGCTGAAGTAAAATGCGGACCGCACATGGAATTGTGCGGCCGTAGAACCTCCAAAAAGGCATTTTTGTCCGTAATTTCTAACCCTGTATAAATAGACAAATTTCATATTTTTAGGAAAAATCTTGGGACATCAGCTGCTACAGTAGACGATTCCTTTTACTCTTTTTAATAGTTTTTGCTATTTTGAGCTTTTTGAACATAGAGTTTATCATTGTAATTAGCAATATAGGTTTAATTATAATTTCTTCTCCTATCTTTTCTATTTTAAGTATGAGTAGCTAGATTTTCATTAGGGTTGTGACCTAAACCTAGTGTGTAAACTTAATGGGTGTTTGATTTATTGCTTGTTTATAGTTGGGTGTTTATTATTTAGCCTTGTTCTCGCTTTTATTTGAAGAATTAATGGTTGCTAACATTAGTTCATGCCTATTTGACTTGGTTTCTACTTGAAAAAGAGAGACTTAGTCTAGGAAAACTTGGCTAGCAAGAAATTGGTCAATCGAGAGATTGATAAACCCAATTAAAGGGTTGAACCTAGAGATAGTAAAACCCGACTTGAGCTTTGTATCAACCGTTTTGTTTAATACCCATTTGGACTTGAGAAAGCCAAGTTGGGCAAAATCACTCTCTGACCGAGAGGTATTGAGTGGGTAACCGAGTGTTGATAGCTATAATATACCCCCACCAATAAAACAAGCTTTAAAATTTACAACCCATTAGGCAAACACCTAGGCAAAGATCATACCCCTAGGCCTTTTACAACATTTGAAAGACAACAAAAATAATCTTCTAATTTTATTTCTTAAATTGCAATTGTAGTTTAGATTAAACTATAAAAGAATCAATTTTTGCAGAAGTGCAAATATAGATATACAAACTCACACGCTAAAATAAATACTACTAACTCCCAAACATATAGCTCCCTGCGGAATTCGACCCCGACTCTTGTTGGGTATTACTATTGCATCGACCATTTTCATAACCTCAAATAGAGGAGTGAAATTGGAAGAGATCACCAGCACACACTGAACACATACTTGGGCTTTGATGATATCAAGCCAAAAGAATACTTGGAAAAGTGTGCACTTGGGGATGCAGTTCGTCCTTGGTTAGCAAAAATTCTAGCTGCACTAGGACCACCACCACCATGGATCACTACTGGAGTGCCTATCCAACGGAGCATACTGAGCTTCAAAGAAAAAGGGTGGCAATCATTTGTCTGCAGCAGACTTACCCGAGTCAAATGAGACTTACTTGCCGATTTCTCGGGCAGTCTTAGTTGCCTCCATTATGGCCGGGTACCCTATCAATGTGGGTGCCGTGATCTCGGCCAACATCTTTGTGATCGCCCGACAGGATGACTCTTCCTACCTGTACTGCAACACCATTACAGAGTATCTTACGGATGCTGGGGTGGAACCAAGGGATTTTGATACAAAGGTGAGGCCAAAGAAGTCTTTGTCATGGTACTCACTTATGGATGCAAGCAACCCGAAGAGAAAAGGTCAGCCGTCAACCACCACAGGCTAGTCTGATGAGCCATTTGTAGTAGGTGCCGAGGGAGTTGATTTCCCATCTACTTCGGCGAGCCTTCCTCCAGTGCCGCAGTTATGCCTCCACCATCATCCACAGCCCTTTCTGCAGCTCCTGCCACAGTTTTCACTTCAGCTTTGAAGCTGGTGCCCATGCCTACTGCCCTACTTTCTGCAATGCGAGTCTCCCAGGCATTGGCAAGCCTCAACAACTGGATGCAGACAGCCACTGTAAAGCTGTCTGACTTATCCAGTACTGTTGCAGCACGGTCTTCTGTTCAGGAACCTCAGATTCCCCCGTCAGTTGAAGAGACATTAAAGAAGCTCCTGAAGAACCCGTACACCATCATGGCTACCTTGGTACAACATGGGTCAGTGATCGAAGAGCTGGGAGAAGAAGTAAAGAAGATGAAAAAGTCCCAAGCCACCAAGAAGTCAGTGGACAAGCTCTGGATCAGTGATCGAAGAGCTGGGAGAAGAAGTAAAGAAGATGAAAAAGTCCCAAGCCACCAAGAAGTCAGTGGACAAGCTCTGGGTCAGTGATCGAAGAGCTGGGAAAAGAAGTAAAGAAGATGAAAAAGTCCCAAGCCACCAAGAAGTCAGTGGACAAGCTCCGAAGACAGGTTACAAAGCTTGTTGTAGCCGGGGATATCCCTTTCCACATATTGATTAACCTACACCCTTCAGGCCCATATCCTGCAGCACCATCAGCACCGGCGGCACCGGCTGGCCAGTCTGAGGAGCCAGACTCTGCTGCCGACACTGCCGAGACAGTGCGTGAGATATTCACCAACGCAGTCACTCCTAGAGTTGAGGATGATGAGATCCAGTTAGATGAGACTGAGGTCGGTGACATTGCTGTGGACACAGAGATGTCCAAGGAGCCATAGGGAGTTGTTCTTCACTTTTTCCCCTCTTTTACTCTTATTTTGTTAAGCATTGGGGACAATGCTTATTTTTATTAGGGGAGTGGAGTTTATTTGATCTTATTTGGTATATTCTGAGATAATTGGCCTGTAATAACTTGATATTATTTTCTTTCTCTTTCGTATTCTGTATATATTATCTCTTTTTTTTCCCATTATTTATATTCAGTAGTTTTTTGTTTATTAGCTTCTTCATTTTTGTTTCTTTGAGAGTTGTTAGTCGAGTTAGTAGCTTCTTGGTTTGATTTGGTAGCATCTTTATATGTTCTAAGTGGATAATAAGCTTTTGGTTTTTTTAATGTCACGATTCTTTCCAAAGGTAGTTGTTGTGTGAACCGAGTGACTCGTCCAACGATGGATGGCGTGACAACCTTCTTAAGGGAATGAGTCTGTTTTTGGTATTTAGGTAATAATAGTAGTAGTAATGAATAAAAATACCTAATTGAGTTAACTATGTGCTTATAGTTAAAAATAAAGTTTTTGAAAGAAATAGTTCTAGTTAGTGACTTTATGACTTTTGAGTTGACTTTGGCGACCATCAAGTGGTTTAATTGAACCATAGTGATTTTAAAACTTGAATGTGGTCATTGTGCGCCCTCGACTCTGTCCTCGTTAATAATCCGGTTGCGTGAGAGGTGAGATGCTTTATTGCTAGTCAAAGTACCTATGCCAAAGGTCTACAACTTGTCTCGAATGTGGTTTAAGGCGAAATCCTAAGTTTTGATTGGCTTGAAAAGTGATTGTAGGCTTTCCTTGGCCCGTTTCATTTTTCTATCGTCTACCAATGTTGTGATCTTTAGTCAACCCTGTTGAGCCTCGAGACTTTCTCATTTGACAACTATGTTACAAGCCTTTACCCGTTTGATCATGACTCTCTCTTGGCACTCAAGCTTTCCTTAACACTATTGTGAAATAATTGGCTAAAAGCATAAGCTTGGGGGAGAGACGATGATCATTAAAAAGGTATCAAGGCACAAAAAGAGAAAAGAAATGAAGAGAAGAAAAGGCAAGAAAGGAAAAGAGCAAAACAAAAAATACAAAATAGTGAATAAGTGGAAGAGTTGAAGGGATTCAAAGAGAGGTAATGATCCCAAACATGAAGAAATCAAAGAGGGAGAAAATGAATGTAATGATCAAGAAAGAGTGATGTTAAATCTCTCTAGTTCCCCAAGGAAAAGAAAGTGCCTCAAAGAATTAGCAAAGTGTGAGCCGAGAAATGAAAAATGGAGTGCTTAAGGAAAGGTGATTCTATCCCTCCCCTACGTTTTCTTTTTCCTTCCACCTCCAAAAAAGCGGTGTAACCACTCACCCATATTGTATCCAACCCTAATCCAAAAGACTTCATTACATCCCAAAAGAAGTCCTATTTGATTTCAAGCCTAGTGAGCTTACATTAGTGGCGATCTACATGAGGGGCAAGCCTATGATACTTGAAGTCTTACTTGTGACATTCACTTGAGAGAGATGAGCAACCTTTCATAAATCTTTGGATTGAGTGCTAAAATTCTTAAGTGAGCCAGGCAACCGGAAAGTAGAAGAGGAAGAGTTTGGAGTCCACCATGACCTACATGATAGAGCAAGAGTCCTTGATGAGTAAAGTCAACTTTTGATGCTCAAATGTCACTTTAGAACTATATGTGCATAAATGTTTAACTTGTCGCCTTGTTGATAATACTTAGGTAGTATGGGTAATTTTTTGTCCCAACTGATGTGTGGATGGTTCACCTTTTACTTGTTGAAATGAACCTTAACTTTTGGAGGTGGGAACTAATTTATTTGTTTGAGGAAAAGCAAAGATTTAAGTTTGGGGGAGTTGATAAGTGGGAATTTTGACTACTTATTAGCGCCTTTTAGCTTTTGTTTTAGTCTAAAAGCATCGAATTGTGTTTCCGAAACTAATAAAATTGTGCAAAATTGCAGGAATGCTAGAAGTTGGGCTCCCGAGATGAAATTCGACTTAAAAAGAAGCAGTCTAAGCACAAGGCAATAAAGGGCTCAGAAGCATACAATGTGCAGTCTGCAGAAGGAAATCTGCGGCCGTAGAAGAAATTGCGGACCACAGAATTCCATCTGCGGCTGCAAACAAAAGAAGGAAAAATTAGCAGGCAATTGTGCAAATTGCGGACTGCAGATGAATTGTGTGGCTGCAAAAGCTAGGAAAGGGTCAATATCAGAGAGTATGCAAAAAAACCAAGTCCAGAGCCTCAATGAATTGCGGACCGCACAAGATTTGTGCTGCCGTAGAAGATTGCCTTGCGGCAGCAGTTCTTAATCTGCGGACCACAGAAAAGTTGCCTTGCGGCTGCAGTTCAAAAATGTGCAGCTGTAGAACTCCAGCTCCTGCCATATGAAGAAATCTACAGGCCGCACATGGAATTGTGCGGCCGCAGAGAGGGTTTTTTTTCTGAGATTTTCAACCTTGTATAAATAGATGAGTTTCACAAATTAGGTCAAGTTTGAACCTCTACAATTACTGTAGCCGTTTTTCTTTGTAATTTTTGGAAGTTTACTTAGCTTTGGTGTATTTTACAATAGATGTAATCATTTTAAGCTTTCATTATGAGTGTAATTATTCTTTCTTCTCTATTTTCTTCAAACCCAAGTATGAGTAGCTAGATTTTTACTAGGGTTGTGACCCACTCTAGGGTGTAAATGACGAGCGCAAAACACACACTTAAATTGTGCTCGTTAGTCAAAGATAATATAGTATAATATCGTGTCCACATGGATTTGATTTAAATAGTATTCTCGTAGTATGTAGCTTGATTGCTAATCAGGAGGATCAACAGTTGAGATTTATTTGATTAATAATAAAATTTGACTAAGAATCTAAAAATCTATAGCTATTGACTAGTGACTATCGAAACAAGGAATAAGCAATTAAGGTTATCAGTGGAAGAGGATAGGGTTTTGACAGAATAAGTGCAAGATAATTGTTGGAGATCTAACTCTAGATAATTCACTTCCAATGTTCAAGTCAGTCTCTTTTGAATTCACTCTATTATTAGTTCAAACGTTCAACAAAAACTCCTCTCTTGATTAAGTCTTAACCTCACGAGATGAACCAATTTAAGCACTGTGAAGATATGCAAGAATGCATAGTGGATCGGTCTTTAGGAAAATCTTTTTCGATTATTCTCCTAACTAGATTTAATCAATTATTCAACCAGCCTCTTTTGATTACTTAGAAGAATCAATGAACTCAACCAGCAAATAATGCAGAGATATCACAAGTTATGCCTCTTTCGATTACAAGAACAAGTGAATATAGATGCAACAATTAAATCTTCCAAAAACGATTCAAATACAAAAAAATAGAGTTATAATCCACAAACAATCATCAATACACCAAATCCATCAAAACCTAAAAGGATCTACTCCATCGACATGGAGAAGCTCTTCACAAATGTAACTAAAGTATAGGAAACCATAAATTCAATCCGAACCCGGATCTTGAGTGAGGAAAGAATGATGAAATCCTTGTGCTTGTATTCTTCCAACTCCTCCTTAGCCTCTTTGGCCTCCTTAGGTCGAAACTCTGTCAAAGGTCCATCTAAAATGGTGTTTTGGTGTATTTAAGCCGCCCCCAAAATAAACCCCGGATGAAACTATCCTTTTTTAGCGGAAATAGGAAGTCACTCTAATATTTTTTGGCCACCGCATCGCTCCCCCCGCCGCCCCATGTGGCGCGCATATAGGAAATTCTAGAAAGTTTGAAAAACTCATTTCTTGCCACTTTTTGCACTAGCGCCCCGCGGGGCGGTAGTGCAATTTTCTCAGAGTGAATCCTTTTTCTCATTTTTTTGACGTCCATACTTGGTCTTCGACCCCCGAACGTGATCCCAGTTTAATTGCTTGGGCTTTTACTCAAACTTCAAAGCTCCAACTTTTTCAAATTAGCTCAAAATTATCTTAATAGCTCGGAATCACTCCTACAAGGTATAAAACACACAATAAGTGCAAAAACACTACCAATTTAAGCTCAACACAAATAAAGTGCAGTGAATTAGAGTGCAATAAGCGAATAAAATACGAGATTATAGCCTACCATCAGTAAACTTTATGGGTATCTAATTTAGTGCTTGTGTATGGTGTTTATTATTTAGCTTATTTCATGCTTTAATTGTGGAATTAATGGTTGCAAACATTAGTTCATGCCAATTTGACTTAGTCTCTACTTGAGAAAGAGAGACCTAGTTTAGGATAACTTAGTTAACAAGGAATTGGGTCAATTAAGAGATTGATTAACTCAATTAAAGGGTTCAACCTAGAGATAGTAATAACCCGGCTTGAGCTTTTATTAACTATTCTGTGTGATACCTATTTGGTCTTGAGAAAGCCAAATTGGGGAAAACCACTCTCTGACCGAGAGGTATTGAGTGGGTAATTTAGAGTTGATGCTATAATACACCCCAATCAATAAAACAAGCATTAAAGTCTTTACCTCATCAGGCAAACACCTAGGTTATGGTCACAGCCCTAGGCTTTTTATCAATTTGGAAAAACCTCAAAAGGAATTATCTATAGTCTTCTCTCTTTATTTTGCAATATTAAGAGTAAAATTAGAAATAAAAAATAAATCTTTGTGTGGAAGTGCAATCTAGATAATTCAATCACTCACATTGAAATATATACCCCTAAATCCCATCTTAGCTCCTTGTGGATTCGACCCCGACTCTTAGTTGGGTTTCTATTATTGCAAACAACCGTTTCATACCTCTTTTGAATTGTGCATTTGGACGTGATCAGCATGCAAATCTCGGAACACATCCAACTGGGCCTCAGCGTGAATCCATACCTCGTACAGGCCCCCGGGAATGTTTGGGAAATCTGAAGTGTGAGAAGACGACGGTCGTGCAAGCATTTGAGCCTTCTCGGCCTCTAAGGCGGCCACCTGGTCCTGAAGGAGGGAGTTGTCTTTCTCCAACTCTCCAATGTTCTCATCAAGCCGCTCTTTCTTTAAGCCCGGCCGTCTCCATGTCATTTTCTCTCTCAGAGCGAAGAATACGGATCACTACCTCCAAAGCTTCCGCTTACCTCAGAGCCCCGACTGAACAAACTCAGCTTTCTTAAGGTCCTCTGCCTTCTCAGCAACCTTGCCGCTTAGAGCATCCGCTTTGAATTGCCCCTCCTCAAGTTGGGCGTGCAGAGAAGCCACCTGGGCTTGAAGGTCCCTGCTAACCTCAAGCTCTTCCTCTTTATTCTTAGCGTCCCCTCGAAGACGCTGCACTTTTCGATGACCTCACCAGCTCGTTATCCTTCTCCTTCAGATTGTCTTGAAGAGCCTGGAAATTGCCGCTCTTACCAAACCGGCTACAAGTTTCCCGATGCTTGCAAAGATACTCGCGGTATTTTAGCTACAACTTCATAAAAATAGCCTTATGCCGCTCCTCTCTTTCGGGCGCTTTCAATTTCCAAGATCAGGATCTAGAAAAGAAAGAAAGAAAACAGAGTAAGAGCAAAGCCTAAACGTTGAGCATACCGCACAGAAGCATCGAAAACCTTACCTTGAGAGCAAGGCAGGCTATGCTCCTGGATAAGGTAGCATCTTTAAGCTCTTGGAGAGTTCGACTCTCCGCATCGAAACAAAGGGGACCGAGGGAAGGAACCATGTTCTCAGTATCTTTCAACAAATCCCGATCCATAGGGATCGCAATAGTCTGCGTGGACCCCTCCAGTCCCACCTCCAGCTGAGTAAATCCCTCCTCCGTCATCCTCATCTTGTCAGCATCGAGATCAGAACCCGTCTCATAACCATCCTCGGCAACGCCTTTGCCTCTCTCCTCGGCCAGCAAAGAAATATCGCTGGCCGGCTGCAAAGTCAACGGTCCCTCCTGCCATAAATAATTAGAAGCTACAGCAGCCGACTTTTTGGTTCCAACCGCGAAAATCGAAACATCAGATATCAGCTCGACGTCATCCTCGAGTGTTATGGTCACCATCTCACGGATGACAAAATCATCTCGTGCTGAATCCATAGCCCGGGCGACCCCATCACCAACGTCCACCGATCTCATCGTACGGGGAGCCAAATTCCCGCTGCTCGGCAATGGTTCCTCCTCCTCCACTAGACGGTACAAAGGGGAAGCCTGAAGATCCGCTATCAAAATATCCGCATGCGGAGAAGAAATCGATGCTGAGGCAGCAGTAGATGGGGCCGACGATCGATCAGACCTGGCCGCGGTTGAGGAAGGAACAGAGGCGGATGATCGAGCAGGTCTAGTCGCGGTCACAACGGGAATAAACGCCGAAGAGGAGGCAGCCTTCCTTTTATGAAACACAGGAGGAGGAGCCCTCGGCCTCCTCGAAGATCCTCGGGCTAAAAAAAAAAGAAAAAAAAAAGCAAGGTTATCATTATCACCAAGAGCAAACAATAATAAGTAGGCGACCATGAGGCTAAAACAGCAAAAACATATATAGAGGAACTCACTGGCCAAGGAAGGAGCAGGACCGAACTTCTTGAAAAAGCCCGACCACTCACGGATTCCCATGATGTGAGGCAGAATCCGGCCAACCCATTCAGAAATGTCCCCGACCAAAGGAGGGGGCGTAGTCGTGGTTGCACAAAGAAGAGATAAAATTTTAAAACCTACGACTAAAGCAGACAGATCAAATGTTTTAACAAGAAAAGAATAGACACTTATGAGTGTAGTTCCAAGTCTCAGGGAAGCCGTCCGCGTTGGCCACCACGTCGTCAGTTCTGACAAAGAAGAAGTTATGCCAGAATTGACTTCCCTTGTGATCCATCTTCATACAGGCATTTTCCTCCCTGATGGCGAAGGTTCAACATTGTCCCCTATAGAAACTAGGGGCAAAGAGATGCATCAGATGCCGGAGTGTGATCTCGACCCCGGCTAACTCCGCGTATTTAGTAAGCATCCTGATGAGGTTGTAGATATATGGGGCGAGTTGAGCCGAGTACACGCCATAGTAGCGACTGAATTCCTCCGCCAATGGGAGAAGAGGAAGAGCGTAGCCGATCTGGAAAGGATACGCAATAAACGCCTGACCCACTCGTCCACTATCCTCGACCATAACCAACAAAATCCGCTTATTAAGGTCGTCTGAGGACGGCCTCAATAAGCGGAGGGACTAATTGTATAGGTCGAAATCTACTATGGAATATTTAGGGCGAGAAAGTATTGAGGAAAAATCAGTCGAGGTCGATCAGGAAATGGCGAAGCTCGTGGTCGGGATGCTTATAATGGTCGAGGACGAAGTCCGCGGAAAGAACCATAATGGCTAGTTTTTAGAATAGGATAATAGAGGAGATATTTTAAAGAATATTCTCTGCACATGTACTATTAGGGTTTACTAGGGATGTGTCTCATATAAAGGGGACAAAAGATAAGGACGGGGAATGTAATATTGAGCTGATAAGAACATTTTTCTAAGAAAGATTCTCTCTCTAGCAAAGATACAAACATTACCTTTTCATCAAGATTCTAGTTCATGTTATTCCATACTTATCCGAGAATAGTTCGAACATTCTAAGATTTATCTGTCACGTCATTGTCAGGAGGAACAATCACCTAGTTTATTCTTTATTAGGTGAATCACTCCTCATATTTAGTTAAATGACATTTATTGCTAGTTACTCCTCTACTATTGCTCATACTTTATGAATATTCAATGCATGTCATTATCAATCTCCTATTAGATTTGTCCCACATTATCCACGTATTCCGAATCCGTATTTGGAGATATTATTATTAACTAGGTTTAACCCATCTTTTCATATTTATAATAGTTTAACCGAAAATCATACTTTTTGTTCAAACAATTATGAACCTCGCAAACTTTCCCAAATGAGCCGACATATCTATTTATTGTTTACTTTTTCTACTTTAGTTGAAATTTTAAAGTACATGTATATGCATGTTATTGTTGTATCCTTGAGTTATAAATTGTTAATTACTTATGCCAAGACTTTGCTCACATTTCACAACGAGTTGTCTGCTCATACATCATTTAGTACTAAATAAACTCTATGCTTAATGTTAGTACTACATCGTGCGACTCTTTTTATTTATTCTTAATTTTAAATCTTTTACAATATTAATTCCTTTTGGTTTGTGCAGCTTAGGAAGTGAAGAGAGATGATAATTTAATCTGAAAAAGGATAGTGTTATGGAATTAGCTAGTGCTAATACATAATTTTTCGTAAATTAATTTAAAGTTTAAAGTGAAAAATTAATATTAATTATCAACAGATTATGTTCAACATTTTTTAAAACGGCATAACTGAAACAAGCTAATCCAAAAAAGCTCCGAAGCAATTTTGCAGGTACAATAAGAAAGTTTACAAAATGTTAAAGGAGTTACATATTTTCATTTCATATGATATAGTCTTAAAGCTCTATTATTTTCTTGAAGATTTCATTTTCCTGAAGTGATACAATCAAGTGGATTCTTTAAAAATATTTCCTCCCAACTCTAAAATATGAAGCCCTTTTTCTCCTCAGTGCCTGTATTGAAAAAAGACAACTCATACTTCTTCGAAAAGTTTAGCATTGAGTTTGTTATGCTTGGGATATTTTTTAAGCAATACACACACAAAATATAAAGGTATGAATCACTTACCTTTTCAAACATTAATTAATAGGGTTTTTGTTTGAATTAGGAAAACAAGTATAATGGCAGTCATTATTTGAAACTTGGGCTTCACCATTATAAATAAAGATAAGGAGTTATTTCTTGGACTTCTTTTTTACCTTTATCCCGCTCCAAAAATTATTTATATTTAGTAGACAGAAAAGTACATAAAATTTATATAATTTTTATATATAACATATAAAATATATATATATACAAAAAATATATTTTTTTTGACTATCTTTTTTTAACGATTAGTATGGTTTGTGGTGGAACACCTCATATAACCACCAACTTCTCTTCTACCATCTTCAAATATCGTCAACCACCAAGAAGGAGGGGAGGAAAAAGAGAGAACAAAAGGAGCACCAGATGATGCATTATTTGATCTCAAAGCCTAATTTTGCACATGTGGTACAATTAATTTGAATTTGATGCCGGCTATTCATATCGATAACAAGATCTTTTGGTGGAATCTAACGTGGGAATGCCACCCCAAACACAACAGTACTCTCTATAATGCAAATTCCACTCCCTAATTTATAAAATTGAGCAGAGAGTTCTCTTCTTCCCTCTTTTTCTTGATTATCTAAAACTTCTTGAGGACTAGCTAACGTATAGTTCTAAATTCGATGAATAGTGGGTTTGTTCATTTATCCTTCTTTTTATTTGTGACATAATTCAAATTCGTGACATATATTTAACCCATACATTGTGCGATTGATGTGCTCTTACTACTAACCAAAACCTCCAGTGGTATTTCTCTTCTTCCTTCGTCTTACTCGTTTTCCTTTTCAATTTTTTCTAACTTTATTTTACGTCCCTTTTCTCGATTCCCCTTTACCATTCGAAGGAAAAATATTTAAACAAATATAATACTCATATTTCCTTCTTGTTTCCACGCAAAAACAAAGGAATAAAATAAAATGTAAAATGATTTAAGTTCATCTTTCCCGTCCCCTTGCTTCCCTATTCTCCAAGCAATAAGCTAAATAGTTCCTTTCTTCTAAGAACGCCATTCAAATGCAAAACCTAGTGCTTTAATATATCAAAACCATAAAAAATTATCATAATTTGTCAATGATTTCTCTCCTAACCTGCAATTAATGGCATGATTACCAAAATACCAAACCAAAACTTATAATGAAAGTAAGCATATTAGGTGGTAGAAGTACGGATAATTGAGTATATTCAGAGAAGTTTGTTGCATGACCCAACACACACACACACATATATATATATATATCAATAAGCTTGAGCCAGCTCATCTACTTTGATTTTGAAGCTCGTTCTGATTTCTATATAAAGCTATAGTATCTATTTTATAAGTATAGTTATATGAGTACTTTATCCTTAAGCAGATCATATATTCAATACCTATATACTTTCAGCTGAAGATTTACTCTAGAATTAGTAGCTTTTAGTTCCCCCCCCCCCTGTTCC
>MCJB01045804.1:34744-68613 GCA_002018475.1 Nicotiana obtusifolia
TATATATATATATATAATTAGAAAAAAAAAATTTAAAAAAAAAAAAAAAAAAAAAAAAAAAAAGGCACAAGGTTACCTAAGAACAACAAGAGACAAGATCGACAAAAATAAATTCAGACACTTACGTTTCCTTTAAAGTTTAAAGCATCCGCGCACGAAAACCTTTGTTAGTACATGTAATTAAAGTTATGCCGGAGAAAGGTACCTAAATGTAAATCGAACTTTCTGACGTAATTCACAGTAAATAACGATTTACAGCTCCTTATGATTCAGAACTATCTAACAGTCCAAATTCCTCAATATCTCAGCACATATTTGTTTTAAAAATAATATTTCCCAATAATCCTATCATATTCTAATTTTCAGGTCAATATTATTTTTATTATAAAAAATTTCTTTCAATTAATTATCAATAAACAATTTAAGCAACTTATGAAAGCTGGCATTAAGTTGGTTTTGACAGCGTAAAACTCGGGCTTATGCTTGCTAATCTGAAACTAATGAGGGTACATTGGACTCACACGTGTGTTCCGGTTTACACTCTATTTTTGTCTAACTTTAAATCTATGATCTAATTAAACACAATATTGATTGTTAATTTAATGACATTAATAATGATGCAATAGCTGGATTGTAGTATGCCCCTGTGACATCCAAGAATGATAGCTAGTGAACCCTGTGCACATGAGAAGATCAATATTGTTATAAATGCGTTCTTTTAATATTCCAACCTTCTTCTCTATGCAAAATGAATATAATTTCCTTTCTTGCCTTTGCACTAAGAAGATTAAATTTCTTAATGCAACAGAAGATCAATTGAGTACATTAGGTTTAGCAGTCTTAAATAAAAAACGTTATGGAAAAATAATGAAACAAGTTTTTAGCCTTTTAAAATTAGAAAATTTTAAATTTTCAGAGAAATAAGGAATTGTATCATGATTTGGGATCCAAGGGCCTCAAGAATTAGCCCTTTTTCCTTCTGTCTTTGAGCTCTTAAAATAATTATTTTCACCGCTTGAAATTGCATATTCCTTTTATAAATTCTAGCATATATTCAACATCCCACATAGCAAAATAAGTAAAACAAATTTCATGTACGAAGCTATAATCGTGTCGTATTTTAAGGATAGCTTTGTTCGCGTGAAATTAATGATCTCGTGGCTTGTTAAATAATGTTACGGTTGGTCGGTTAAATAATGTTATAAAAGTTGAACTGTAATTGAATGTGTAACACTTAGGAAAATTATTAACCCGATATAGGGAAACATGGGGCATGGTGCACCCTGACTCCCACGTCAAACAATTAATGACTTTCATCAAAATCCATATGAAGATCTAAAGGTAAAAGTCTATGATCTGTGAAACAACCCTTAAAATAAAGGATTGCATTGACAAGATTCAACTGAATTAGCATGCAATTAACATCTGGTGCTGGTGGCAAAATTTTAAAACTAGTGTTAGGCGCGCGTTGACATAAATTTACTTTTCCCTTTGTGCTGCTTGCAAATTTCTCAAGACCCACAAAGATTAGGCCCCTTTACGAGTAATATTCTTGTCAAGCAGCCTTGATTTGACATTTATTTGACTTGTTAACAAATTCTTTCTTCTATAAGGTGAAGTATCGTATGTATGCCAGTCTAAATCAATTCGATCAAATAAAAATAGAAAATATATAACAGTGCTCTCTTTTATATTTCACGGCAGACTACTTTTGTCGTAACAGACTTCATTGCCTAAACTTGTGTGTATTCTGGTCATCCGTCACTAATTTGGTGCTCAAAATCTTCTTTTAGAGTAAATAAAATCTTAAAAACCAGAGGCATGCATTTCCTGTTCCTTCTTGGGGTGAGTCTTTTAAGAATTGCATGTATACCCTTCAAGTTATGATAAATCAAATAAGCAACCTAAACTATGAGATCGGCCTATATGTATATGAAACCCTATTAATGAATACAATTTTCTTAGTCAAGCTTACTATTCATCACTATTTGTTTTAATTTGGACACTTGAAATACTTTATCTATTGTACAACGTTAACGTGACTTGCTTAGGAGCAGTTGGCTAAGCTAGTTAGGAGAATAGTAGTGAAACTTAATTAAAGTAACACACATGCCAAAACTTTGAAAGAGTGATTAATTTTGAAGACTAGAGGGGGTTCCCACAATTATAAGAAACCACAAGGGTCAAAGTGGATTTCTGCCTAACATGTTTTGTTCTAATCTATATAGTGTATGTAACAGTTGATTATAAGAATCAGAGAAAACTTCAATTCTTCCTTCCTATGTAACTGACATATCGTGAATCTGCATGTGCTTTCTGCTCTTCTTGTTTTGTTGCCCACAAAGTCTTCTTCTCTCTTTGTCTGCTTCTTTTCCAATTAATTCTTTCTTTCACCAAAAGTCAGAGATAAGCACACTTAATTTAAAACCTTTGAGAATTTCAATTAAAACCGTTCTTCTTCATATATATATGTCCTCTTCACGAGTAGTATATATCGAAACATGCCTAGTACTTCAACAACTAGTAGAACTAGTAATTGGTATTTGACCTACATAAAGCTTCGGTTTTTCACAAAAGTACGCCGGTTCCTTCAGCTCAAGGCAGCATCTAAAAAGCTATCCAAACCGTCTGATCAGCCAAGAAACAATTCAGATACTTTGATTGTGATTGAAGAAGGTGAAAAGGGAGAAAAGGGTATAATGGGAAAAGAGAGTGATATTAAAGATAATGGATGGATGGTTTTGCAAAAATCTGTGAAGAAACTTCACTTTGGCAGTTTGGAAGAAAAAGAGGTGGCTGCCAAAGAGATAAAGAAGTTGGCTAAAGAAGACTTAAAGAGGAGGAAACTGATGGCGGAGCTGGGCGTAATTCCGCCGCTTGTGGCCATGATTGGTGGTTCTGAGGTGGCGGTGCGGCGGCAGAGATTGGCGGTTCAAGCATTGGTTGAGCTTGCCAGAGGCTCTTTCACGTAAGTGCATTTACTTATTTTATGAATCATGAATAATAATATTAACTCTTTTATTGTTAATTGATTTTTTTTATAAATTATCCTAGCTTTCTTAAGTACCAAGTTTGATATGCTGCACTAATATATGTGTATATAAATTCGTAAAAAACGATAAGAACAAGAATCGTGAATTTATAACATCTTGTAATTTTATTTTAATGTGAGATATTTTTTTCATCACATAGAGTGAGAAATTTCAGAAGGTGCAAATCAAATTTCATCCCATATTCATGGATTGGGAAACTGATTTTACAAGTTAAATAGCATTATCCATTTCGGAACAGCAAATGGCATATTTTTCTGTTTCATGATTTCTTTCGGAACATCTTTTATTACCAAAATAGAAGGGTGAATTTTATTTTTATCTAAATGTATGGTTTAAAAGCTGAAGTGATAATCTTGATATTAAGGTTCGAATCTAATAAAGGTAACAAACATTAGATGAATTATATCTGGTAATCTAGTCAAAGATGCAGATGAAAATACTTGAACATTACAATCCAAAAAAAGTTAGCTAACTTAGCTTGTAGACTATAATATGATTTCTTACTTTGAGCTGAAATTTTTGGTTGAGATTTTGATAGTATATTATGAGGGGTTCCAAAGTACAAACTTCATTCCATTAAGCTAGTGGGATCATAGTGCGGTGGTATGACGTGGCAACTGATTATTGGATGTGTAACCAACTACATACAGGGAATGGGAAATGTACCCAGACGTGGAGCCCACCGATCACTTTGCTAATTTTTGACTTTAACACACTGTACGGCACGTGAGATTTGGCTGTCTTTTTGCTCTATAATAGACAGCCATAAAAATAAAATATCCCTAGTGATTTTTTATCCAAAAAAATTTCAAATATGTTCCAATTACATCTTCTAATGTTCAGAATTTTTACAATTTAACAAAGTAATGTGCAATTGAAAAGTTTGAGCTTTAAACGATTTAAACATCAATCTAATAACTGAATAAAGAACTGCAGCTATTCTTGCAAAAAGAAAAACTCTTAATAATAGCATCTAAGAGTTGATGCTTTAATTTCGTCGTACTTTTTTATTTTTCTTTTTGGAAAAACAATTTCTAAGATTTTCTTCCTAAAACATGCATGACTTTTGTTGTTGCTTATTTTTAACCATATGATACTTGGAAAACTGGTGTGAATCTTTTCTTCATTCGAATGCCTTAAAAAGGTAACCCTGTATGACTAGGAAAGCAACTAGCAAATGGATTTTATCACTAGACTTTCTAGCCATAGCATTTTGAAAGCCTTAGAATGGCGAGGATTAGGTTAGTTGAGTCAACTTGACTTTCTACCCATAACATTTTGACTATGTGGTATGACCACATTCTTTTGGTAATTATGAAGAGGGTTGAACTGATTATATAAATATCTCTTCAAGGACAAAACAACATATTACCCCTTTACTTGTATTAATTTTATGACAAAAGTTTTCTCGCATGAGAGTAAAAAGATGATCTAGAAATTGTTCATTAATATTATTGCCATAAAATGCGTTCACTGTCTAGTGTAACCACGGGGGAAGGGAGAGCGGGTTGTTAGTTTTATATGCATGTTCTTCTTACTTGTCTTTATTAATATTCGTCGTCCAAGTGATCAAAGTGGAGTGGTTCACGTAATAATTGTATGAAGAAATATGAAAAAATCGACTTTGTTGACCTTCAGTTCTTGCACTGATCTGGTTAGCAGAATCCTATTGACTTCTCACTCTCAATAATGTTTTTAATTTATTTGGGGACCCCTACATGATTGGGCGACCCCCCAACTTCCTACCCATTTTTCTATATGGTAATTATTAAGTTGTTGACCAATAAATATATAACTAATGAAAGTCATAAAGGGACCCCTAATGCTTGGTTACTCTATTATTCTTTTTGGCCATATTAATGGAGTAATTCATTTGTTTAACATAGCTCTTTTTTCTTGGTTCCCATTTTCAGGAACAAGGCTCTGATGGTAGAAGCAGGAATCTTATCAAGATTACCCCAAAAAACAGACAACTTAGATGGAAACACAAGGCAAGAATTTGCAGAATTGATCTTGTCTATATCATCCCTAGCCAACACCCAATTCAATATGGATTCCTCAAGTATTATTCAATTTGTAGTCAGCATTCTTGATTCATCAAACTCAAGTGTTGAAACTAAAAGTACATGTCTAGGGACATTGTACAATTTATCCTCAGTGCTGGAAAATGCTGCCAGTTTGGCAAATAACGGAACAGTGACTACTCTCTTGAGATTGTCTTCGTTGAAGGAAGTATCAGAGAAAGCCATAGCCACATTGGGAAATCTAGTAGTTACCCTAATGGGGAAGAAGGCAATGGAAGAAAATCCTATGGTGCCTGAGAGCTTAATCGAAATAATGACATGGGAAGAGAAGCCAAAATGTCAAGAATTATCGGTCTATATTTTGATGATTTTGGCTCACCAAAGTTCTATTCAAAGGGATAAAATGGCTAAGGCTGGTATAGTTCCGGTACTTCTTGAAGTGGCATTGTTGGGTAGTCCTTTAGCTCAAAAAAGAGCATTGAAATTATTACAATGGTTTAAGGATGAAAGGCAGAGCAAAATGGGACCTCATTCAGGGCCACAAGTAGGAAGGGTGCCAATTGATTCACCACCAGTGAGTCCAAGAGCTGTTGATGAAAGCAAGAAACTGTTGAAGAAAATTGTGAAACAAAGCCTTCATAAAAATATGGAAACAATTACTAGTAGAGCTAATGGTGCTAGTGATTGTTCAAGGCTTAAGTCCCTAGTTGTTAGCTCAAGTTCTAAGAGTTTGCCTTACTAAGATTGGTCTTTTAATTAACAGCATTTTATAAAACCTCATCTTGCACTACTTATGCAATGTTCTGCATGAAAACTTTTTGTATCATATCAAAATATTTGTCCTTCAAAAATACGACTCATAGAAACCAAGTAGTAAAACAGTCTAATGATTCGTTCCAATGTTAACAAGTACGCTTTATTCCTTTAGCTCAAGGCAATGCATGCTTTTGTGGTTAATTACGTTTTTAATTTGTTCCTATCTCCCGTGTCCTCTGACATTTGGGCTTTCCAAAGATAGAAATAGATCAGATTACAATTGTTTACTCGGGGGAGGAGATATTACACATTTGTAAGTTTGAAGTGGCTTACCTAATTATTCTAACTCTTTTATAGTCGACAGGTGTAGTTAAAGTTTGAAAATAGGTTTAGTGGTTTTGGGCAAGTTCTAGAAGCTGTAGAAATTTTGATTCAATAAGCATGAATTATTGTATATTACTATTAAGTTACAAGTTATTCTTTTTGTCTTTACATTTTTAGTGCAAATTTACACCGCTATTACATTTCATTGAGTGAATATTCAGCGCCTATATCCTTTTAATCCAAAAACTTAAAAAAATTAGAAGTTGGACCAAATATTTTATGGGTTTTGTGCATGTTTTAGGTAAAAGGTAATTAAGCGTGCAACTGACGCAATAAAAATATTTGTGGTGTTCTATTCATTCAATATTTGAACTTTACAAAATGAAGTTCTCTTTTTCTTTTCATTCTTCATAATCATCTATTCTGTCAACAACCAAAGGTCATATAAATATTTTGAATTCTATTTTCTTTTTTATTCTTTCTTACATTTACTCTGTGACTCTCATTTCAAATTAAAATATAATGAATTTTAGTAAATATTTAAGATATTATATTCATCTGTGACTTTGCACTATTATTTCATTGAGCCTAACCAAATCTCAAAATTAATACTCCTACAAAAGAAAATAATTTGTTTCCAAAAGATATTTGAAAACTCAAAACCCTTACGAATTTTCAGTTCCAAAAGAAGAAATAGTAGCCTTTTTTTTTTTTTAAAAGTAAACACTATTTGTGAGTGAAAATTGAAATGGTAGGACCCATAGACGGTGGGCTCTGTCACCTCGTACTTTTCGTACACAAACTAGGAGCATGGAAACATAATAGTCCTGCACCTACTAGATTTCTACTGCATGACTTCCTACTCCTATTAGGCTACTGAACCACTTCCTCTTCTTTTCTCTCCCAATTTGCTTCAGTTTCTTACTTCCTTTATTCTCTCATTATGTATCCACCCTTTTATATGAATCTTTTGTCCTTAAGGTGATTCTTCTCTATAAACTTTTACTTTTCCTCAAAGAGCTTCCTGTCTCCAACTTGTAAGTTATGAACGTTAATTCACGAATGATGATCAATTTGTTTTTGTTGTTAATCATCTGCCCTTTAACTGAATGTTTGATACTTTTATCATTGTTTTATGAGAATTATTATGACTCTTAAGTACTTGTAGACTGTTTCGTTCTTGCTAAATTGATTACTAACTTGGGAAAGTCAGAAACAATTTGTTTGGTTTTGATGTATTGGGTAAAAATAGAAACTTTTTGGGCTTTCATTAGTTGCATGAAGTGAAAAAAGAGAACTTGGTAAGAGCCTAAGATTTGTTTTCTTTCTTTCCACTAATTCGTGATCAACATAGAGAATCCTGTTGTTCCAATTTAATCTGTACTTGGTGTTGTGTTTTGGGAGTTTAAGTTCTTCTAAGTGTTTATTGAATTGGGTTAAAGTTCCATTGGCCTTTTGCAAGCTTTAATCATACTTCTGAATTTTACATAAGATTTTTAGGTATTTTGCTCGAAACGTGTTGTTCTGTGGGGACTAATTCAATCTTCATAGTGTAATTCTGTTTATTAGGGTTCCCAGAGATGTTTTAATTAGTCTCAATGCACATGTTTTTCAAGAAATTGATAAGTGTTTTTTTAATCAAAATGCTTTCCATATGTGATTGTAGATTATTCACTAGTTTATGGAAAATCTAACTTTGATGCCACACATTGCCTTGTGGTAACAAAACAGTGATCACATTAATTAAAAAATAAACTTTTATGTATAAGAAAGTGCATTCAACAAAGAGTAAATACCAACAAAAAGAAAAAGGCTCAAAAACAGAAAAACATTCAAGGGAGTCTGGATAAATGGAGAAGAAGACTCACGACGTCCTGCTAGATATCGAAGGAGTGAACATTTGAAGAAATCTTTTTTTGTTGGATCACTTATGATTTTTGGTGGACATTTTTCAAACACAAATACACATAAATTCACCTTAATAATGGTGCCAGCTGTTTGATATTAAACTCTTTATCCATTGCTTGCATTTATATATCTTGAATTAATTTTCCAATAGCAGATGATTCTCATCTTTCAATTCTTCTTTTGTTTTGAGGAACTAAGAGTTGCGTCTTTTTTTTCAAATGCAACTACGTGTTAGTGACAGAAAATTGAAACTGAAATGTAATCCAACACCACATTGCTAATTTTCTGTTTCTCTATTAACTGGTTTGTGCCTTGGGGAGTGGAAACACATCAAGCACTTTACATCCAACATATGCACTTCTGATTCATATGAAAGTTGCTTAGAATGTTTTCATTGTGGTTCAATTATACAAAGAGTTGTCTTATTTTGCATCCGTTATATCACAATTATTCATGCTTGTTGTTGAAGATTGGAGTTCTTTTTGGCATCTTTGAGCAGGAGTTGTGTTCGTGTACCAGCTATTCTAAGAGTTAAACTATTTACGTTCGTAATGGACTTCACAAGTAAAGGCATAGCCTGGATCGAAAAGGTTGGGGCTAAGTTGGAAAATCTGTGTTCTGAAGTTGACACCAGATCTCAGGTATCATTAGTCGGCTTACCATATATCTCAAGTGCCATTTTCTTTCTTTGGCTGTTAATTGTTATAGCTTTCCTTCTTGTTTGTTGTTTTCTTTTTTCCTTTGCTTCTTATCAAATTTGAATCCCAGAGCACTTCATGTTGTAGGACATTACAATTGGTGCTCTCATGAACGTATATCCACAAAATACACTGGCATATATTTCATCCAAATTACCAGCTATTTGTTTTTCTTATAGGTCTTCTCTTCCTGTAACTATAACAAATCTATGGAATAGGGTAGCTGCAGCTGTTATTAATTGATGTATCATGTAAAAACTGTGAACCTCTAGGTTTTTTTCTGAGTTCTGGAAAGTGAAATTAGGTTTTCTGCCTACGTTTGATGTTCCTTGATATGCTTTAGAATAGTTGATTAATTGTGTGTTGGCAGGAACAACTAGATTATGTCGAAAGCCAATTGCAGATAGCTGGTGCAAATCTGAAACAATTTTGTTCAGAGTTTATTCAAGAAATATTCCCTGCAACTTTGCCAGATGCCAAGGAAGACGAGACCAGTAATTTATCTTCAGAACAAAATATAGAGAAACAGCTTCTAGCTTCTGAGCTGTCAAACATCATTGTGGAAGAAGATAATAAAAAGGAACTTTCCCATTCAAACTCGTCCTCCATCGTGTTCCCTGCGGAAACTGCTGAAGGAGTGCATATTGATTTTTCACTTCAGCCACAAGCAGATATGGTGATGAAGATGTCTGTTGAGGATAATTCGGAAAAGGCACTCTCTTCTGATAAAAGTTCAGGAGTAGTTGCTTTTACTGAGGGAAATTTAAACATGACATCACTACCTTACGAGGGTGATAATGGAGTTGAAGGTCCTGCCAAATCTTCGACAATTGCATCAGTCGAATGCCAAGAATCTGACCCTTCTATGCAAGTGGGGAAAACCATAGATTTCACGGCTCTTGAAGCTGACATTTCAAATGTCCCATCTTTAATTTGTTCACCTTACTCTACTGAATCACAAGAGTCTGCTTTTCCCGATTTTGACGAAATAAATTCTTGTGCAGCACTTCCGGCTATATCAAATGGTATGCTGTTCTTGTCTTAGCTCTGCTATTCGATTGACTCATTTGGAGTCAGTGAAACAGTCAGCATTCAAGCTGTCTCCAATGCATTCAGTTGATCTTCCTCTTGCTTTTGCTTTCAACTTCTTTTTGTTGTTTGTGTTATATATTAATTTTTCATTTGAGCCAATAACCTAGTTTGATGGCGGAAAGGTAGGAGGTAAAAGGGGATCTATTTAACAGAGCTTTATTAAGCCAACGACTTAACAGTTAACACTGGCCTAGAGTAGAAGACTTTCTTCATATTTTGAAAGAGTTCCCCCACCTAAAACTTCTTTTAAGGTAGTCCTCATTGATGTTTGTCTCTCCTCTTAGTCCTAGTGCTAATTTTTGACTCTCCTCTTTATTGTTGCTTGTGTTTTACTTGAGTACTTTTTTCATTAAGCTTAATCTGTCTCATAATTAGCATTCCTGGTTTCACATGCCTAAAATGAATTCGTAAGATTGAGAAAATTATTGATCTTTTGTTATCTCCCTTATGGTTTATTTTTCTAATGGATAGACAATGCAGGAGAGTCTGTGGATCATCATGTAAATGAACCAGGCGTCGACTCAGTTCCTGAAGTGGAGTTTGAAGGAAACTGTGTTCTGGTGTATAAGGATGATTTGTCTTCGTGCTCAGAATTCTATGGAGCTCATATCTCTCACAAGGTCTTGCCTCCTTTCCTCCGAGTTTATCTTTTTGCCTGAAATTCCACTTTTCATTTTCCACTAATCTGTTTGGGCTTCTTCCTTTCACTTTCTTTTTGTCTTATTTGTTTGAATGCGTAGCCATTTATTCATTTTTCTGGTTGGAGATCAAGGTTGAGGATGTAATTGGGGCTCGTTGAATATGAAACATTGGATGTATAGTGGCTTTCTTTTGATTTTTTTTTGAGTTTGACATATGTTTTTACGTTCAGAAAAACATGACAAAGCTAGAGGTGAAGCCTGGAAATCAGAGAAACAAGGACACAGCCATTTATGAGGATCTCAGTGTAGAATCAGAGCAATCAAATGCAGAGAGCAAGCCAAAATCTTCTCCAAATGAGAAGCTTGAATTGTCAGAAGAAGTCTTTTGTGACTCAGATTGGGAGATAATCTAGACAATCTAGCTCCAAATAATACTCCAGTAATGGTATGGACAATCATCTAGATAAATAAGCTTCAAATGTAACTCCAGTAACGGTTTACAGAAATTTAGTAAATAAGCTCCGAACGAAACTCTGGTAACTCTTAACATTCCTTAGGCAAACAAGGTTAATCTGTTTTTTTTCAGATTTCTCATTGACTATAGTTTTAGAGATTAGATGCTTATTTTTTTTATTGGTGAGTATAGTAATTTTGGCCTCAGTTATTATTTCTGTTAGTTATGGTAAATTTTGAGTCCTTGTGATCAGGAATTGAACATACTCATCTTATATTAACTCATGTTACTGATGCCCCATGAAGTTTGAACTTCTGAATAGAACTGGTTCTGTTGAGTTGGCCACCATCATTTTCCTCTGGTTCCTTTTGGGTTTTCTAATAGACTGCTAAGTTAAAATGTTAGTATATCTTCATATTTTTACGTGAAAAATGTTACTTGATCAATAAATTGTACAATCCAGTGAATTTAATGTTGTACCAGATTACTTCATTGCTAGACTCTTTTGATAACTACTAGCAGAAGAAAGAGTTAAATTCAAACGAGTCACTAAGGTTAAGTATTTGGAAAAAAATACTTTTAGTGTTTCCGCGAGCATTCTAATTGAAAAAAAAAAATGAAAAGAACGAGCTCAAATCATGAATTTTGGAAGAAGATCTATATCCTTAAATATGAAAAGATCAGAATATTTAGATTTAATGGTATCTTGCAATATAAATTCAAGTTTATGTTGTGAACTTATTTTACCTTTTTGACTTTATGAGAGTTTATCTCAGAAAAGGGTAAACAAATTACCAACAGGACTACAGGATCGCTTCGACGAAGTTACAGGAAGGATTACTAAGGAATAAATCCTATCAAAGGTCTAAATCAGTCAGTAAACTCTAAATCACGACCTCGCCTGCTAACCCTTTTAACAACGCCCTTCCTTGGCTTAAAAATGAGTCTTGCGGAGGCCACCGGTTATGCTGCCATAACCAGAGCTTACTTTCTAACTCAGAACTGCCTGGGTTTAAACCTTTAACCTAAGCAATATCGGAATAGATACAGTAATCAAATTAATACTAAAGCATGCTTCAAGAATAGTTCAAGAATCCTAAGTTTAACATCAACGTTTAGCCTATCATTTAGGCTAAATCTGTAAACCAGAAATTAAAATTAAAATACTAAAAATAAATATACCTGAGACCGCTAAAGTTGTAACCAAGTGGTTATTTTTATTGATAAACGGATTACAAATGGGGCTATTTACAAGTGAGATACTAAAGAGTGAGAGAGGACGTAAAGAAAAAACTCTACTCTTATTAAAAGCTAAGGATCCTTATATAATGGATCATCTAAACAAAAGCCAAAAAATTGAAATGGCCGACAACATAATTTACAAAAGTAGCTGAAAAAGAAAAGTAGATTCTACTTTATAAAAGTAGATTTGATTCCCAACATTATATAATGGTGGGGCCTTCTGCTTTATAAAGTTGATTTGTTTTACCCCAATAATGTTTGAGTGGGGCCTTCAATTATCTTCCACCGATTCCTTTGCCTTTGTCATTTTTTGACGAGGAAGATTCTTCCGCATTTTCTTTCATTTTCTTCAATAATTCTTCCAATTCTTCAATATTAACTTGCTCAGTATTTTCTTCTTCCTGGGATTCTTCCATTAGGCAAACATCTTCATTAGTGGTATTGCCAATGGATGCTATTGATATATCATCCGGCATTTCTGTATCAAAATTTTTTACAAAATCTTTTCTGAATTCTGCAAGATAGGAAGCTATAAGCTCTTTTTGGGATACTGCACCTTTCTTCATTTGCAATTTCCTGCTAATATGTGTGAAAGGGCTGAATTCCTCTTCAGTATTACTGACTTTCTGAGTAGTATATCTTTCTGTTGTTTTGTGAATATTATCCACTGTCTCCTGCCCATGCATGTGGCCTTCTTTAGTTATTTGGAGAAATTTACTCCAAAACTTGGTATAACAAATTCTGTTTAAACAGGGAATCCCTACTTGTTTGACTGACTTCTATATCCCATTTCATAATCCATGAGATTGAGAATTCTATAAAGAAATACATCAGGGACATTCCTTCAAAGAATATATTATCTTTCTGCAAAGCTATTAATTTGGGAGATATTTCTACCCATTGAGTATATAAATTTTTTAGCATTTCTGGCAATATTTCTATTGATGGACCGTATAACGTCCACCAATCACAAAACCAATTTGGGAGGTTCTGCTCAAATACATTTGGGCAGATTTTAATGAACCAAGAATGTTTTCTATTAGCATTCTCGTACAAAAAAGTCTTATGAAGACTCTGGATATAATCTCAATAATTAAATTTGACGGGTATCTTTTGATCTGGATGGATATAATCCATCTCTTTCAATGTGCTAATACCCCATTCTTCAGCAGGAATAATCTTTTTGATTATCATTTTTGAAAAGTTGTAAACTTTTCTTGTAGTAGAGGGATAAAAATGCTGAAATTCCAGCTGAACCAGTTGCTATTAGAATCATTTCATAGTTCATTCTATATTTATAAGTAGTAGATGCATATGATGCCGTATCTAAATACCTGGTCATTATTTGCCAGGGATTATCCTTCCATCTAAGGTCGGATTGTTCCAAAAGAATTATCAATTCTTTATGGGGGCTTTGACATAAACTTCATTCCCTTCATGGCCTTCTTCCGTTAAGGCTGTAGAATATGAAGGTGGGTTATTACCCATGTTTTGTTTGGATTTTATAAATTCCATGAACTCCTTATACATGGGGTGGTTAGTATTAATCCCTGAGCATGAGCTTTCTACAATATTAACATATATTAATTTCTGATATCCAATTTGGGCGAGGATATTACCTCTGCCTCTTCCTGTTCCTCTTCCCTTACCACGGAGGGGTGTATATTGAGGTCTCATCTGAAAAATTAAAACATAAAGAATTATGAGTTCAAATATTAAACATAAAGAATTATGAATTCAAATATTCTCTAGTAAGAAAATCAGGGAGATTATTATCACTACCCTTTTGTATATAATCTCAAAGTCGAAAGGAGCCAATAATGCTTGCCATCTTGCAAACATTTATTTTAAAACATCATGCTTAAAATCTTTATTAAAAATGAATCTAGCAGCATGGCAATCAGTTTTTATTAAGAACTTTTGATTGTATAAATCAGTCTGAAACTTTAAAACACATTTAACTATAGCCAATATTTCTTTAGCTACTGTTGCATAGTTTTTCTGAGAATTATTCCATTTCCCAGAATAAAATTGCAAAAGATATTCCTGTTTATCACTCGGACATATCTGTTTCAAAATTCCACCATAGCCTATATCAGAAGCGTCAGTTTCAACTACCTTATCCCAATTTGGATTAGCAAGAGTTAGACAAGGAAGGTTAACCTTTTGTTTAATAATTTTAACAGCATTAGTATGACTATCAGTCCAAGGTTTTGGTTCTTTTTGAGTCTATCATAAAGAATAGCAGTATCCTTGGCTAAATCCTTTATAAAAGGAGAGATATAATTAAGACTGCCAAAAGGCATAACACCACTCATATTGTCCCATTGGAACATTAAAAGCAGTTTTATATCTATCTGATTCAGATATTTGAATCTGCCAATAACCTGATTTTAAATCAAACTTTGAGAATATAATCGCATCATGGAGTCTGTCTAATAAATCCTTTTTATTAGGAATAGGATATCAGATCCATTTTAGCACCTTATTAAGGGGCTTATAATTTATAACGAGCCTAGGAACACCACGTACCTGTTCTGCATGTTTATTAACATAGAAAGCAGTGCAAGACCATTTGAACTTTGAAGGTTTTATTAAACCTTTCTCTATTAGAGAATCAATTTCTTTTTTACATAATTCCAAATATTCGGAATTTATTTGGCATGCCTGGCTTTAGTTGGGATATTATCTTCTGAAAAGCCTTCTTCATAAGGAAGGCTTACTATATGACATTTCCTACTCCAAAATTGATTTGGACGGTCTCCACATATCTGTAAAGAAAACTGATTCTTTATTGAATTAATTTTTTCTATTAATTTAGGAGCCTGTAAATCTTGCTCAATAGTAAGACTGCAAATTTCATTTTTGAGAAAATCAATCTGCTTATTTTTTTCAGTAATATTAGTAGAAATAATTTCATTTAAAAATCTTTGAATTGGTTGAGTTATAATCTCAAAAGTAATAGGCTTACTTTTGTAAGTACCTGTAAAACTATTAGCATCCCAATTAGTAAAAGGCATAATTTTATGAAAAAATGGTATACCTAATATAATATCCTGGTGAATATCTTTTATTAAAACAAAATTTTCAGGGATGCAAATATTATCTTTACAAATAAAAGCTTTGGGTAATTTATAAGTAATACTCATATGCTGACCACTAGCATTTTTTAATCTACGAGTAGTTTTATGAAAATATCTAGAAGGTATAATTCCTTCTTTTATACAATTTAAATCTGCACCATTATCAAACAATGCAATAAACTTTTTTTTGAAGTTATAATCAATTAAAAGAGTTACCTTTATTAAAAACTTCTGCGTAGTAAAGAACTGTAGTTTCTGCAAAAATTCATTATCAGGTAAATTCACTATACCCAAGAAATCCTCTTTTTTCCCTTGTATTAGAGGTACTAGGACCAATATCTAATTCAGTAATATCAGTACTGAATTCTAGATTGGTAGTCATTTGAAGATTTTCCAATTTAATAATCCTATTATCTAAGGCTATATAGAAGCCTTTAGATCAGAGACTTCATTCTTCAGATTATTAATCTCTTCTTTCAAGTCTTGAACAGTGGTTGGCCTGTCAATGACCTGTGATTTTTCTCTTAAAATCCTCTTAATATCGGACATTGTGTAAGGACCCTTTTGAGAGGGAATTCCTTCTATTTCAGAATTCTTAAAACTATTATCTTTAGCGGGATCTATCTTATCTATAATCTGGGATCTTAATTCAGGATCCTTTATGACTCTAAGAAGTTCTAATAAACTATCATTTGTAAGGACATTTATATCTAAATCCTTAAATTAAAAATAAATATTATAAAACTCGACTACAATATAAATTCAAGTTTATTTTGTGAACTTATTTTACCTTTTTGACTTTATGAGAGTTTATCTCCGAAAAGGGTAAACAAATTACATCTTGGTCAAATAGTATCTCTTATTGAACACCATATGACTATATAAAAAAGAATCATTTTCTCTTTCCGATTACTCTGCCTTAAAAATCAGTTTTCTATTCAACTTTAGATTATAGATATTCTTTCTCTCTTATCCCAAACAGTGTTTATTTTGCCATTTGAATTATCAATTCCTGGTTCAGGTTATTTTTAAAGTTATACTGTTTTCATGATATATCTAATGTAAAAAGTTACAAATTGACCCATTTTGCAAAGTCAATGGAGCTATTGATATTCAAAATTAATATTGAAGACCAAAATACATTAACTTCTACACTTAAAGACTATTGTGCTCTTTTTCTCGGCTAATATTCAAATTTAAGGATGAGGACTGCCACTACAAAAAGCATGTGGAATGGAAGCTTAACTAACATTTCTACCACCAAATGCTGTATGGAGTGGTAAATATCTTTCGATTCATGACCAAAGCTGCCAAGTCCAATCCTGAAAATAGAATCGACTTTACTTTTAGAATGAGATTTCATTAAAAAGGGTATTTTTGCACTAAAGCAAATTAGTATTAATATCCGCGCGATGCACGATTTATATAAAGAAACTAATTATTGTAAATTTTATATACCATATTCCTTAAAGTTAAATATGTTAGTCTATCATTATAACATTTGAATGACATGAAAATATAATAATTAGATGAAATATAAATGCAATGACGCCTCATATTAAATTTTCATTATAGTTGTAAAATAAAGTTTTTAATCCTTTTTTACTTTCGTAAAAGAGCAACACCAATATTTCATGCATAAATACTGATTTCTTCGAAATTATTTCACATAAACAATGATTTGCCTAACTTTTGTTATATTTCATGGCAAAAGATATAACGATTGAAAATTGTCTTCGTTAGATTTTCGCATCAAATGAAGACAACGTTATTTTTAGGATAAAATATGTATACTATCTGTTGTATCACACTTGATACTATTACAGCAATGCTCTACTGTCTATGATGAGTTTATATCAGTCCTGAACTTGGATGTTTATAGCTCCTTTCCGAGTATAGGAAGGAGGAGATAGATAATAATTATGAGATCTAAATTCCTACAAAAAATGAGACGTGATCGTATCCAAACTCAAAATGTTTTATCTCCAAGAAAATTTTAATTATCATAAATTTCTAAGGTTAGATCTTAATACAATGATCTCATTAAGAAAAAATTATAGCTAATGATATTTCAAAACAGGTAAAACATCCATATACTTTTACAAAAGTAGTTCCCACACACTTTTAATGTTATTGTACTTTATCATAGTAATTCAAATAAATCGATCATGAAATAAAATAATACAATTAATAGAGAACTTCACTCTATACTTATTAATAAATTAATAATATCAATTGAAATATTAATTTCAAATAATATAATGACGTCTGAAAATATAGCATGCGTCTTACTAAAATAATTGTGCTTATATGAAGGTTGTCTTGATCCAAGCAATTAAGTTCCCATTAACACTTAAATAGGTATCTATTTACTATGAAAATAGAAATTAATCTTAATTGATTTTCACTATATTGTCTTAATCTTTATTAAATTTATCTAAAATATTTTATGTTTTGTCCTAAAAGTGCAAGTGGTTTTTTTCCTCAAATACGCCTCTTGGTGCTTAACCTCGAACTTGACTACTCTTCTTTTAATATAGTATATATAATTTTTATTTTTATATTATTATTCAATTACTTAATTTATTAAATAAATTTAAAGTAATGTACCATCATATTATTTCTATTCTCCTCTTTACACACTATTATAATAATATTTACATTATTTTTTTATATAGTGTTGTAACAGTGATATAAATAATGTCATATTGTTATTCTACATCGGTAGTTTTGATAAATTTAAACAAATAAGTTCTTTGTTGTTGGTCATAAATTTACTAATATATTTATTTAATTATTATTTTAGTATTACCTACAATAAGCAATTAAATTCTTCCCTTTTCTTTTTAATATAGAATTTTGACTTTTACTTTTCATGAAAATTTAAACGTATATCTTTATGTTTTTAATTTGTTGCGTGACATTATTAATTGGTTAATATTTTAATTTTAGTTCCATCTATTATGTTTTGAGTCATGTGATATTGTCCGTATAGTATGACTTTTCTCATTATAATTCAAAAAGATTTCTCATATCAAATTTAATTTTCTTATCCTTCTATATCCCTATACTGACATTACTTATTTACATATTTTTCCTCTTTTTTTGTTTTGTTTCTTCTCTATTGCTATTGCCTTATCAATCACTTAATATTGTTACACTATTATATGACTTTTTATTAGCTTGCTACTTATTTCATATTTTGTCCATTACTTCCATTATAATATACTTTATATAGATGAAAACGATCTAAAATTTTCATTTATTGTTAATATTCATCATATACTATTTACTTTATCAATAATATTTGAATATTTAATTTTATCAACAATACTTTGAATTATCAATTATTTGCTTGCTTTATTGTATTATTTAGATTAGTTCAAAGTATAAATATTCTCACACTATTTTATCACCCCTCTTTCTAAATTATTTTCCTAGTATGATATTTTATTTAATTTTTTTAGGTTTTAATTCAATAATAGACAAAAATATAAGTGCGCATGATCATACTTTATAGTACTTCATCAAAATCTCACGGTATCTTATTATTGAAACTTCTAACAATGGTTAATTTTGGTGAAATTGTGGCAGCTTTTAAAAATTTTGTTTTAACTTGTATAAGATAAATTTTGCAAGTAATGAATGCACTGAATTTAGTTTACCTTATACGTTAAGCTAAAAAATCATCAATATATTTTTGAAAGCCAGGTACGAAGTCTCATTTAAGTGTAAAAGTAAACCAAAACTAACTCATTTTTTCCTTACTTAATAACCAATTATTTTTAATGTAGCATTTATTTAGGAGATCATATGGGTCAGTTCTTTTAATAATTCAAAACGAAATCATTATTTCTTACATAATAACCCAAACGTGCAGAATCTTATAACCAATTAAAGTGATATCTAGTCAAAGAAAAATCCAATAACCGTGTAAATTAAATTTGATCAAATATAAAATTAGTTGAAGATTGATAGGGTATGAAATCTAGAAATTGAAGAGGAAGATAGAATACAGAGATAAAGCTAGAGAGAGTTTAGAGAGGAGAAAATCAGAAATGAATTGCATTTTCATGTGTGTTTACAAGAGGGAATGTTACAATATATAGTTAGCTAATTAACTAACTAATGGAAGCCTTAACTACTTCCTAATTTCGGTTAATGTAAGCCGTAAAATGAGTAAGCTTCCCTTCCTAAGTTACTCCTTTCTCATCACTCCCCCTCAAGCTAGGCGGTGCAAAAATGTTGAGAACACCTAGCTTGGAGCTTAAATTTTCATGCTGAACTCTGTTGAGGCCCTTGGTAAGTATGTCTGCTAGTTGATCTTTGGTAGGAATACACTTTGTTACTATCAGTCCTTGCACTATCTTTTCTCTTATAAAGTGACAATCTATTTCGATGTGTTTGGTTCTCTGGATTGGCTGCAATCTGCATAGCAAGCCTTGCTATCACTGTAAACTTCAATAGGTAAGTTAATTTCAATTCCAATTTCTTGCATAAGTCCTTGTAGTCAAATGAGTTCAGCTACTGTGGTTGCAGTGGTTCTGTATTCAGCCTCTGCAGAACTCCTAGATACTGTGGTTTGCTTCTTTTATTTTCAAGCAACTAATGAATCTCCGATATTGATTAAGTATCCTGTTATTGATTTTCTGGAAAGTGGACATGCCGCTCAGTCTGCATCACAGTAGGTTGTGATAATGTTCTTGTTTGTGCTTGACAGTAGAATTCCTCTTCCAAGTTGATTTTTTGACATACTTAACAATTCTCATAGATGTTTCCATGTGAGATCTTTTAGGTTGTTGTAAAAACTGACTAAGAGTTTGTACACTAAATGATATATCAGGTTTGGTCATGGTTAGGTAGAGTAGTTTGCCCATCAACCTTTGGTATGAGTTAATGTTAGCAAGAGGTTCATCTGCTGAGTGGCCAACACTTTTACAGTGATCATCATACTCCTTTGTTGTCAGTTTAACATTAGTATCTAAGGGAGTTACAGAAGGTTTAGCAGCACCTAATCCAACCAGTACATATTTCCTTTGATGCATCAATATTCCTTGTTTAGATCTTGCAAATTCAATACCTAGGAAGTACTTTAACTCACCTAGATCCTTATTTTAAAGGCCTGTTGTAGTGTACTCTTTGTTTCCTCAATCAGACTCAGACTATCACTTGTTATAAGCATATCATCAACATACACTAACACCATAGTAGTGCCTTCAGATGTTTTCTTGATAAATAAGGAGTGATCAAACTAGCTTTGCTTGAACTGTGACTTTGTCAGAGCTTCAGTCAATTTTGCTTCCATTGTCTTGGAGCTTGTTTTAGGCCATACAAGGATTTGATGAGCCTGCATACTGATTTCTTCTCCCCTGACTTTTAAATCCTTATGGAAGCTCCATGTGAATTTCATCATATAGATCCCCTTAATGAAAGGCATTATACACATCAATTTGATGTATATGCTACTGCTTTTCAGCTGCAATTGCCAGCACTGTTCTTACTGTCTTCATCTTAATTACTGAAAACAAAATTTCCTGGTAATCAATCCCCTCTTTTTGACTGTATTACTTTGCCATTACTCTAGCTTTAAATCTTTCAATTTCACCTGTAGCTTTGTACTTTACTTTGTAAATTCATTTACACCCTATTGGTGTTTTGCCTTCAGAAAGAGGAATTATATCCCATGTATGATTACTTTCTAAGGCATCAATTTTCTGCTTTCATTGCTTCTATCCGTTTTGGATCTTTAACAGCTTCTGATTAGTTTGTAGGTTCAGTTACAGTCGAAGAAGTGGCTATGTATGCTTGATATGTTGGGGACAGTCCATCATAGGTTATGTATTTTGAGATAGAGTAGGGAACTTCTTGATGAATATTGAGTGACACAAAATCACTCAGCCATATATGTGGTCTTTTTTCCCTATCAGATCTTCTATATCCAGCTTGAACTACTGGAGCTGTGGTATGAGCGGAAGAGTTTATGTTTAGAAAATTTGTAGGTGGCATCTCTGAACCTAGATCCTGAAACTCTTGAGTTGGATTTTCTATAGTTTGATGAGTAGTTTCTTCATAGACCTGAGGCTGCTCATGTGTATCCTCTGATGTATAGTTAAGTTCTGGTTCCATAGTATTACTTGGAGGTTGAATTGATCTATTTGCTGATTGATCATGTGTCTGTACACTCTGAGGCACTAAGTAATGAAGGTCCTGCATATGTGAGGTTATTGATATAGGGAATATAGGCACTGAGGAATCTTCTTTTTTTCTTAAAAGGAAAGACATCCCCTCTGAATACTATATCCGTATTAACAAAAAAGATCCTTTCCTTCGGGTCATATAATAAGTAACCTTTCAGAGTTTCTGCTTATCCCATATGGACTGCAGTTTTGGTTCTTGACATCTTTTTGTCATGTTGCTGAATTATCTTGGCATAACATAAGCATCCTAATATCTTTAGGTGATTATAGGATGGTGGTTTCTAATAGTATCTCTTGTAGGGAGTTTTGTTGTTGATAACAGTACTTGACATCTTGTTTATGAGATAAATAGCAGCATTCTCACAGTGTCCCCAAAATCTTATTGGTATTTTAGCCTGGAATCTGATAGCCCTGGAGTGCCTATGCTTCCTCTCAACAACTCCATTTTGCTGAGGAGTGTAGGCACATGAAGTTTGCTAGATAATTCCAAGCTTCTTAAACATATCACTACACACTGAGTTTACAAACATAGTGCCATTATATGTTCTGATAATTTTAACAATCTTGTCAAACTGAGTTTTAATCAATATTAGAAATTGTTGTAGTAAGACACACATCAGATTTCTGCTTAAGTAAAAACACCCAAGTCATTCTTGAAAAATCATCAACAACTGTCAAGAAGTATTTATTACCATCATATGTAGGGGCTTGTATGGTTCCCACAAGTCCATATGTTCTAGATCAAAGCTTCTAACAGTCTTAATACTACTAGTAGGAAAAGGTAACCTTGTCTGCTTAGCACAAGGACAGACTACACAATGTTTTACACTGTCAATTATAAGTTCTGCTTCCATATGTAGTAGCTTCTTAAGAATTGTAGTTGAAACATGACCAAACCTCATGTGCCATAGACCAATGTCCTTAGTTGTAGTTGTAATTGTCTGATTCTTGTCATTTATTCCTTCTGTTGCTGCTAAAGAAGTTCCAACAGCTTGCCTTTTAAGTATGTAGAGTCCATCATCCTCTCTACCAATCACCCTCACCTTTCCACTGAAGAGTTTCTGAAATACACAGAAATCAGGAAAGAAGGTTGCTGAGCATTGCAATTCCTTTGTCAGTTTAGACATTGATAACAAATTAAACTTAAACTATGGAACATAGAACACATTAGTAATTGTGTTCCCCTCTGATAGGATGCCAGCACCAGTACGTGTAACATATGAACCGTCTCCATTTGGCATAAATATTTTCTTTGGGTTTTCAGACTGAAGGATAGTTAACTTGTTTAGCATACTCAAATTAGCTACCATGTGGTTTGTGGCTCATGTGTCTATTATCCAATCTTGTAGACTGTTAGAAACTAACAGAGCACAACTAATACCTGTTGTATTTGCTGTAGGGTTGACATTGTGTTGGAAGTTTGGCTAGATCCTGCCTTGTTGAGTAATTGAAGAATCTGCTCATATTGATCTCTAGAGAAGGTGCATCCTGCCATCGATTCAGCTGATTGAAGTTTAGGCTAGATACAGACTCTTGGTCCTCAGTAATTGTAGGAACTTGATTTGTATTCATAGTCAGATTCTGCAGAGGAACTCTTGCATTATTGTACCCATTATATATCTGTTTTGTAGGATTGTCTGTGATGACATTGTAGGCTACATTGTTTCCTACTCCCTCTCTCTTTTTTGGTCTGTAATCAGGTGGATAACCAACTATTTTGTAACAATTCTCTTTGCTGTGCCCTTTGAGTTTAAAAAACTCACATTGAATATTATATTTTTTCTTGAACCTTTGATTTCCTGTAGTTCTTGAGTACGTTACTGCATCAAAACTTCCAGTCATAACAGCAGGATTGGCTCCTAAAATCCCAGTGGTTGCTGCTATTGATTTTTTCCCTTTATCACTTACTATCATTGCATAGGCTTGATTAACTGTGGGTACAAGGCTTCTTATTAATATCTGACTTCTAGCCTGAGCATATCAGTCGTTAAGCCCCATTAAAAACTGATAGATCTTTAGTTTCTGGAGATAAACAACAAAATTCTTAGATTTTGGACAATCACAGCCTGGTGCTGGCACCAAGGTTTCAAACTCTTCTCCCATATCTTAAGTTTTGAGAAGTACACTGATATAGATGAAGTGCCTTGAGACAGAGTCGCAATTTCGTTATGAAGATTAAAGGATCTTGAATCATCTACCTTATTAAATCTTTCTAATAAGTCTTCCCAAACCACTTGGGCACAAAACGCATACATGATTCCTCCAAAAAGATTTTTAGAAACAAAGCTCATAATCCACGAAAGTACAATTGCATTCACCTTTCCCAGTGATTCCATAAGAATTCTGGGAACTTCTCCTTCTTGCATATACCGTCAATTAACCCTACCTTATTTCTAGCTAGCAAAGCAACAAGCATAGATCGATTCCAAATAGAGTAATTCTCAATATTTGCGAGTTGAAACGAGATGATTTGTATGCCACTTACATCAGGCTCAAACAAGAATAATGGATAGTTATAGTCGACTCCAATTGGCTAATTCCCAATTCCAATTGGTGGATTTCCGACTCCAATTGGTTGATTTCCAACGCTAGAATTCGGTTGTTCCCTTGCATGTTGCTGATGAATTGAATTTGACCTAGATTCTGTTCGTTTTCCATTAATACAAGAATTCACAAGATTTACAAGAAGATTTCTGTAATAGCGGAATAGATCGATAAATTCGAGCTAGAATATCAAGCTCGATTGCTCTGATACCATGAAATTAGTTGAAGATTGATAGGGTATGAACCCTATAAATTGAAGAGAAAGATAGAATAAAGAGATAAAGCTAGAAAGAGTTTAGAGAGAAGAGAGAATCAGAAATGAATTGTATTTTTACGTGTGTTTACAAGAAAGAATCTTACAATATATAGTTAGCTAATTAACTAACTAATGGAAGCCTTAACTACTTCCTAATTTCGGTTAATATAAGCTGCCCTTCCTAAGTTACTCCTTTCTCAACAAAATATAATTTATCTTATTCCTAATTAAATTTGTTTAAAATCTATTCAGATTTTGTTGAAAGTGCCAAGTGGCATTTTCTCAATATGTCATTTGGCTTAACCTCATGCTTCACTTCCTTCTTTTTAATATAATATAGATGATCTAGCCAATCATTTTTTGGGTTGAGAGTTAAAAAGGGTTTTTCGTGAAGTAAATAATTTAGCCAATTATTCTTCAGGTTTGAGGGTTCTTAGACGTGAATAAATGATCTAGCTAGGGTCGAATTTACATTGACCCAAGCGAATCACAGGAGACCACTTTGTCGAAATTTTTACTTCACACATATATATAAATAATAAGTAAAATAAAAATACACCTGTAAAATTATAAAAGTGACACCACTTGCAACAAAGCGGCTCACCAGTGTGATGGTTATTAGCTTCACGTTGAATTAGAGAAGTCACAAAATTCCTTTTGCCTCCCCGTAATACTTTTTGACTCTTTCACATAATTTAAAACTTTACGGGTTGTTATAATTTAAAACCTTGAATTGTATTTTGTTAAATCGATTTGAGTTTTTTTTTATAATATAATATATATTATAATAATTTATTTATTTCTCACTCTTCTATATAGTGATACCGCTTATAAATTTTTTTTTGTACGCCACTAGATTTAGCTACTTACTATTTAAAACCCAAAGCAGATATGCGACATATATAAATTGTTGTCAGACGTCTATGTAATAACGATCCTCTATTACATCATTTTATTATAACAATCAAACTTTTTTTTGGAATCACATTTTTTTAATATTATAATATATGTTCACTATAAAAGTTTCACAGTGAAGTACTCACTTGTACGATCACAAGAAAATACGTGGCAAAATAGGCAAAAAGAAAAAGGAAAGAAGAAAAGAAAGAGAGAAAAATGAGATGAGACGGCAGTCAAGAGAATTGTCTCATTTAAGGAGAGTCCGTCCATTTATGGCATGTTTCATCCGGTGATGTGCATGTGTGTGAATTGGAGATTGCATTAGCAAAAGCTAAGGAAACTTGGGGTTTGTTTATGGCATGATGACAATTCCCACGAGTATGGCGGACAGTTATTTGGGACCCTTCAACCTCAAGCCCAAGCCCCCTTCTTTATATAACTTCCCTTTCACATTTTCCCCATTTTCAACATCTCTATCTTTCTCCCTTATGGCTGCTCGTCACTGTCTTTGCTCCTCCTCTAGCCCCACTAGTGTTTCCTCCACTGGGTCCCATCATCAACCTTCACTTCTTGTTTTCTCTGGTACGTTTATTATAATATCCCCCAACTTTCCTTTTTCTTCTTCTTCTCCATTTTTGTTGGAAAGATTGTCGATTTACTTGCTTAATTGATTAATGGGTATGTACATGTTGAATCTTGAAAGTACCCAGAAACCAAAAAGTTTACTTGTTTCTTGTTACTGAGATGAGACTGGGGATATTTGAATACTAGTGTTATTGGGTCCTTGAGACCTTAGAGCATAGTTGTTTAAGCGTTAGGTTCAAAATGAGAATCTTTTATGCTATTTCTTGCAATTTCAATTTATTTCTCTCATGCATTTGGTTACCAGTGCCAAATGTGGGTAGTAGGCAATGTTTATAATTGAATTTTATCTGGTTAATCTGCAATTCCAACTATAATAATTGGTTCATTCTCAGTTTAGCATTTATTTTTTGCATTATTTCGTTTACAGTTTATTTTAAATTTTGAATATAATTATGTATTGTACTGACAGCATACAATAGAGTATCAAAAAGGGTACTTTGGTGGGTGTTGGAGAAGAAACAAATTTATATTAAATATATAAATGCCATAAAGGTTATGTATGAAGGATCTGTCACTAGTGAGATAATAATTGTAAGAGACACAAAGGGATCTCCCATAACTGTGGGTTTAAACTAGAATCGACATTGGCCCCGTACTTGTTCACCCTTATGGATGAGCTAACTAACACCATACAAGATCACATCCCATGGTATATGTTATTGCTGATAATATTATGCTAATTGACGAAACACACGAGGTTGTCAATATAAAGTTTGAATTGTGGAGAAACACTGTAGAGAGTAAGGGTTTTAGGACAGTTAGAAGTATATATGCATTAGAAGTGTCATCAACATAAGAAGAGTGAAGTCGAGGTGAGATTATACTGGATTGCGGTGCCTAAATGCAAACAATTAGTCTAAGCTCAATGTACTAATGGTATAATAGATGAAAATTTCACATAGATCATAATAGGATGGTTCAAATGAAGTGCTACTGTAGCATTATGTGATAACACGATATGTACCAAAGTGAAATGTGAGTTCCATAAGACAGCTATAAGATCATTAACATTATGTGAGAGTATATATTGGATCACTAAAGTCCAGCATATCTCACAAGATAAGTGTCATATAGATGCGGATGGTAAGATGGATGTGTGATCTTATAATATTAGACAAGATAAAGAATGACCACATTCAATAGAAGGTGCATGTAGGATATATTAAGAATAAAATGAGAGAAGGTCGCTTGAGATATGGTTAGGTCATGCACTACGTTGACCTCCAGATGCATCGACCTGTAGTTGTAAAATCATGGTGAGTGGAAGTGCTTACAACAAAGTAGACCTAAAACACATGTAAGAAATTTTCTCAAAAGACTTACAAGCTCTTGGAGTCCGTGCAGGCCTAGTGAAAAATAGGGCAAAATGGAAAAAAAAAATATATTTATGTAGGCGATACGAATTAATTTGAAATTTGTTTTAGTCTTGTTAAGACGTTTTCTATAAGTCCTATGTTTTCTAGGAGTCTTTTAGTCCTATCATATATTTATATGCCAGTAGAAAACATAGAGAACTTCTAGTACTTTTTATTTTTATTTTATTTTGTCTAATATTGGTATGAGATGAGCTTAAATGAAGCGACATGGATAATAAGGATTGATATAGACAACCCCAACTTGCTTGAGAATGAGGCTTTAGTTGTTGTTGTTGTATTATATATCAAGATTCTTGATGATTTTGCATCTGAGAACTTGGCACTGCTACAGGTGGAACTGCTTTTAATGGTGTGGTTGAAGAGCTTAAGAAACTAACTACTCGTGTAGCTCATGTGCTCCCTGTTTCTGATGATGGAGGCAGTACTGCTGAAATTGTTCGTGTTCTTGGTGTGGTTAAAAGTTCCAATCCTTTCTATTCTTTATCCTTAACCTTTTAGGCCTCTCTATCTGTTCACTAAACTTGTGCGTCTGAAAATTAGTGTTAGCTGTAATTTTTAAGACATGACATTCCCATGTGAAAAATATTTCGGGCTATGATAGTTTACATTTCAAGAGGTATGGTGACGTAATCTTCTACAGAGAAGCGCGCAACACTCTTTCCGACTATATCTAGTAATGTTTTAGGCTTTCTAAGAAACAAAGAGAAAGTAAAGTTTCTTCAGAAAGACTACAGTTTATGTTAATGAGTTTGTTCCCCTGTTAAGTTTTTGCATCGTTCTTTACGCATATTTTTCTGGCAAAACGAATGAATGATAAAAAAGTTGACAGTCAATATTTAGGTGGTCCTGCTGTTGGAGATATACGATCAAGATGTTTGAGATTGTCAGACCAAAGTACCTCGGAGGCTCGTGCAGTCCGAATATTGCTTGGTCATCGTTTACCTCTTGAGCCACAGAGAGCCAAATCAGAATGGTAGTTACTCTAGGATTCTTCTCCAAGAAATATTTGAAGCAAAAATGCTGCTGACATTTTCATTGTGGAATTTCTGGCCCTTTTTATCCATGCTAAGTGGGCAAAATGTTATCAGCACAGATTTAGATGGTTATATAGACTAACTGCTATGCGATGGTAATGCGTTCCTTGGGCTTATCTTGATTATTCTTATATCGTGGCTAAACCTAGGTGGAACTATAACTACAGAATTCTTCAAAGGTGTGGCAATGGACAGAGCTTTAGGAAAGAATAAAAATGTTGAATTATTTTTGTGCAGATCTGGTTATCTGGTTTACCTGAACACTAGCAATGGCTGTAAACTTGGAGGATGTAGAAGAAACCCTTAAACCTGTCAAGACTGCATAAAAGTAACCTAGAAGAAACAAAAGATTCATTATATTAAGAATTAATTCTCACATATTTGATTGGTAAAAGTACAAGCTTAAGAAACTACCTAGTCTACTTGGAAAAGTAGCACTCCCACATAAAATTGAAGATATATACCAGAATAATGGCATCTTAAAGTAAAAAACGAAAGAAAGAAGGAAAGAAAAAGAAGGAAATAAACAGGAAAAAAGAAAAGTGATTTCCTTGGAGAACCTTTTCATCTTTTATCTGGTTCTACTGAATCTGTATACCCACTTGTACTTGTTAATGGATCACGACAGGTACGATATTGTGGAGGGCAGCCATGATCTATGGCGAGGTGTCTCAAAACCATATAGGGAAACTATAAGAGCTTTCTTGGCTTACTTCCAGGATCAGGTTGGTCAATTAGGCACTACTATATTTCCAACTGCTTCAATGCTATCCTATCCTTTCCCTTTTAAAAAAGCTAGAGACTATCTTTTTGAGATGCTGCATTGGCTTGAAAATTAACTTGCAGAATTTTGTTGAGGATAATCGTCTTCTGTAGATGTTGCCGACTTTGCTCTCAACATTATTATGCTATTTAATTCATCTTCTTCTTTGTTGATGGGAAGTCTTTGCATCCAATGCTTATTTCGGGATTAGATATGTTTCTGTATACACGTGATATACTATTTTTTTATCAGATAGAGGCACAAGTTGCCAAATTTGGGTAGAATAAGGAGTTCAATTCCGTAATGGGATGAATGACTATATCTGACATTAGTGGCAGTTTTAAGCACTGAAATTTAACCCATTGCCCAAACTACCATGCTGAAACTCTGTTATACAAAAGCAGTTCCGGTTCTTGTTTATTATTCTATTATCAAGAGAAGATTCCCAATAGCTTCATTATGTCTAAATAACACCTAGTACTGTTCCTAATCTGGGCTTCTTTGTTGTTAGTAGGTTATATAGACCTTCAGTTTATTTTGCCCCCTTCCAATCAATGATTTCATGATAGGGCACTGGGGTGACCCTAATTGAATCAAACTCTGCTTATGGCGTTGGACGGCCAATGGACCAACTGACCACTCAGCAATGAGGGTTAATTTGCAGCTTGAGTGTATAATATTCACCTCTTGAGCACTTGTACAGTATCAATCAAATCATTAATGTTCCATCAAATTCTATCGTTGTACCAACATTCCATGGTGTTGAAATCAGATAGTATGGTTTAAACTTCTGAAGCTATTTGCTGATTGTTGTCATACATAATGATGGAACTTCCACTGGAAATAATAAATACTTTATTCTTACCCATTAATTGGCTCTTCTTCTGTCTTCTTAAATGATCCGATTATAGAAGTTGTTGGACTTGCTATTGAGAACCAGCTGTTGGCTCTTTCTGTTTTCAGATTCTCCGGCGTTCAGATGAGTTATTCTGTTTCAGCAACGGAAGGTATCTTGCTAGTTGTCTGTTTAGCTTAATATTCTCCTTTAATCATTGTTCTGGGTGGTTTATTTTCATCGATACTAGTAATAGTGACTGAAGTTGGTAACAAGACCTTATGACATTTGCAGTATAGGGAACTTTTTCTTTGCTGGAGCACGTTTATTCTTCCAGTCTTTAGATGCAGCAATCTTTTTGTTTTCACGGGTTTCAGAAATTCCAGCAGAAAGTTTGGTCCTTCCTGTGATATCTACAAATGAAAGGCTTACCCTGGGATGTGAGTTATTGGTATGATCTCTATGTTCTCTAAAACTAGTATCTAATCTCTCCTTCCTATGCCTTCACTCCTTAATTATTCTGTCTGCTACCTTCATCACCAGAGCCTTTTGTTTTATTTATTCATTTTTCAGGTTGTATTGTTGGCCGTCCTTATTTATTGTAGACTAGACATCTATAAAGAGGCACAAGGAATCCAGTTCCACTTAGCATCTAATGCAAATGAATATGAACACGTGCCTTTGAATTTCATTAAGTCCATTACTTGCATCAATGTCTCTCCTGTGCTGGGAATATCTTGGTCAGTTTGTGAGGATAGCATCATGCACTTCTTTAATCTTTTATCCGTTTTTTCCCAAATGGATGTTATATGGTGAAGGGAAAAATAATAATATTGATAGGTGTGGCTAAAGAGATGAAAATGAGTGTTTTTGCAAGAAGAAAATCATAAATCCATAAAACTAGGGACTTATCGAAAAAAAAGGATAAAAAACAGATGATATAGCCAAAAAGAGGAATTTCTGTTTGTCTTTTTCTTTTTCAAGTCTATTTTTCAACTGTGTTATGCCCGGATGATATTTTTTCAGGCAATTTATAATATCGGTTTTCTACTTCCAATTGGTCATATTTGCCTGAAAAATCATTTGGGTGTCTATTTCCTTTTTTTTAAAACTCTATTCTAGGGTGTAAAGTTAACTAGCAGCTGTTGTCCATTATGGATATGAATAGTTTAGTGGTGGGGTGTGTGGGTTAGTAGGAGGCTAGGACAAGTACAAAGCTTCACATTGATCCCGTAAATCCAAGGTTTCAATGTAGATATTGATCAATAGTACCCATTGCTGACTCATTCTTCAACAATTTGCTGCAGGAATAGGCAACAATATGAGAATCAGATCTAATCAGCTCAAGAATATAGACAAAGTCAAAACTTAACTGGTCCATGTTTGTGCTTGCTAATATTAGGGAACTAAGGAACCTATGTCATCTTCGTTTGGATCTGCTTGATCAATTACATGGCTGTTTATAATCCACACATAAGGTAGTAATCATGAGAAGTACTCATAATTTGACTCAAAAGTCATCTTAAACAATGATGTCAAAGAGCAGTTCTAAATACTACCCAAGAATAGCACCTTGTAATTTATCTCAGAAGTGATGAAGTTGAATTTCTTTAGGAATTCAGGATGATGATCCTTCTAACAAATAAGTCTTTGAACAGAAAATGACAAATTTAAAATCTGTTTCCTATGCTCACTGCTCGTTAAGCCATTAGTATGAATCTCCTTTGATCAGATGGGGGAATTACAAATAATGTAGTTAATGGATGTTTACTTGCAACTACAAATTAGAATTTTACTTGTTGCACGTAACTGATGTGTAGGATGGAACTGTTATACGCGGACAGAATGAAATATCTCATCCAACCCATGGATCCATGCAACCTATAGACAAGGTATAAACACAGTTTTTAATCTTGATTTGTACTGTTCTTTGTTTCTTTTTATTGTTCTTTTTTCCCATAAAATTTTCTCAAAACAGATACTTCTTGCAAGTTTTATCATTATAATTTAATATTCCTAACATAAATTATAACCACGATAAATGCCATCTTCCTAAAAGTAGCTGCTATGGTCCCTGCTTAAACGGGATGTTTTTGTCAAACCTTGCTATCATAATTTATTCTCAAATCAGAAACCCTTGATATATTTTGATAACCTATCTGGGACTTAATGTTTGATTCATTTGATAGGTGCAATGATCAGAACTATTCATTATCTGTTTGTATGTTGTAGATAATTTTACTGCTTAAAGTATGACAGCCTTTTAAGGAGACTTGTTTACTGGGGTTAACATACTCTTGAATGATGAACTCCATGTCTGTCAGACTGCAAAATAACTTGTATTATACCTTCTTGTTCTACTAAAGAAAGAGACTGAAATATGATATGCTTATGTTATAAATATTTTGGATATGTTTCATAGATATTGGCACTTGGGAGTCTGTATAAAAGGGCCTTGGTGTAGTAGTTCTGGATGTTAAATTGATTTTGCTGAGTAATTTCAAAGGATTAAGTTTGTGGATTTGCACTTTGGCCTGGAGCGCTTAGTGAGTACCCTGCATATAGCTCCTAGGGACTAGTGGTTCATGTTGAGATACAGTCCAAAGACCTAACATGGTCATGATCCTTACCTTTGCAAGATATTTCAGTTTTATACCTCTGTTGAATAGTCTAATATGTGCTACACAATATGGAAAGTGTTGGGTATACAATAAATCTTGGCTACTTGTTATTTCATTTTTTTGTAAAGTTTGTCCAGTAGGTTGGTCTTGTCCAACTCAACCCAAGTTCACTTATTGAACCTTGTTGGGCAGGAGGCATCTTCAGCCCCAGAACTTCCTTCTAGAATAAAGCGGATATTCTACATGTCCAGTGAAGGAAGCAACTTATTGCATGAGGTAAATATGGTTATTGTTCTTGTCAGTGAAAAGAAAGACGATACGTGAACTCTGTACCATAATCTGCTTTATCTTTTTTATATATATATATATATATATATTTTTTTTTTAAAATTTTGAAAAAGGATAAATACTTCTGATAGGTTCTTAAAGCTAAACCCTCGTCTTCAAATTGTTGTTGCCCGAGGAAGGAGAAATATATATTTATCAATTATTTGTCTCCAATGGTTGTCCAATCTTAACTTTGGATGTTAGGAACATCATACTATGTGCTCTTTGGATTTTGGAAGTTCAATTCCTCATTCACCTTGTTGAAAGCTTTATGTAACCAAAAAAAATTTGTTGCTTTTCTTTATCGTGCTAAAAATTTGAAAAAATTAGAATAAAAATCTTGAAACTTGGAAATGACTGCATTCCTAATGTCACTTACAAGGAATTAATGAATTCTTTTATTATTTTAAATGGTCAAATGATGAATACAATGAAATAATGTAAATTTTAAAATTAATTTTAAGTTTTTGATAAAGATGGTAGTTTATGGTGGTAAATAAAAGGTCTCTGGCGGAGACTAGAAAATAATTGTAAATTGAGAAATTGAAATAAAAACTTGGAAACTTGGAAAGGAGACTTACTGACATTCCTAATATCACCATACAAGGAAATATTTTGTAGCATTTGAAAAGGTCAAATGATGAATACAAAAAAAATGATTTTTCCCGAAATAATTGTAATTACTATTATTTCTAACATTGAATGTAATAACAAAGCGTAAAAAAAAATCTGTCAACATTTTATGTTGGAGCTTCGTGCTTTTGTAACAGTATTGATTCATGGAAAGCTTGTTTATCTGTTGATGATCTACTGACTGCTGATATTCATTGGTTCTTTTGCCCTTTGAACAGGTCTTCCCCACTGTAAATCCCACTGCCTTGGAACAGTTGAGAAGTGTTGACTGTATCATATTTGCCATGGGGTCCCTCTTTACTTCCATCTGCCCCTCTCTGGTAGAGTACCGTGCAACATAAGTTGTTCTTCCACACTACAGTTTGATATGTGGAGCACAGGCATGAAATGCATTGTTACAACCCAGGATTTGTTGTTTTCCTTTATTTTTGTTTATAATTAGTTCCACCTCCCCCCCCCCCCC
>MCJB01045804.1:68633-87814 GCA_002018475.1 Nicotiana obtusifolia
CCCCCCCCCCCCCCCCCCCCATATATATTATTTCTTATTGTAACTATATTCATACTGTTCATCTCTCATTCTCAAAGCATGTGCAAGTATCTGGTTTTATCGAGTCTAGTTCTGCTTGTACAACAATAAAATAAGTAGGTCTAAGATAGACCTAATAGTGGAAACTAATTTGTTTCTCAAGTGGAGTTCATCTTCTCAAGCATGACATTGTCATCACTACTATAATAAGCATTCTTCTTCTCCAATTTGAAAAAAAAAAGAAGAAGAAGAAGGAGAAGAAGAAAGCAAACAATTTACTTGGCGATTTTGCTCCATTTGAAGGTTTTGCTTGGAGTGGGGGAAACCATCTCTTCGCGGACGTGTCCCAAGGTAATTTAGGCGATGCAAATGATAACTGTATTGGTGCTTGCTGAGACAAACTTTATATTCTATGTCAATGCTTTCCTCATTGGTAGATGTTTTTCTCATATCAATGTTGTTAATCTCTCCTTTTCCTTCCCCAATAATTCATCTTCTTGTTCTTTTCTTCTGCCTTCTAATCCCAGGTACTTCTTTTGAATGGTACTCATGATCGAGAAACTAGTGGCTTTGGTGCTTCTTGCTTTGTGACTGCCATTACTGATGCCTTAAATCGAACTTATGGAAATCCTCACAATTGTCTTAAAAATCCTGTAAGTAGCTGATCGTTCAAGTGAATGACTAACTGATATGGATTTTCATTTAATTGGGTTATTTCACTTGGTCCTTTTTTGTGGAACATGCTTTGTCAGTTGAATTCTTTTCACATCATTGCCAAAATGCAACTTTGGCAAAGTGATGGTCAAATTATGGTTTACTCAAAAGGTTCCTGAGTGTGGTTGTAGGATCTTGCATGTAGCATTGTTTAATCCATGTCTTCCTTTCTTTTTCTTTCCCAACTCAGAGAGTGTGGTGGGGACTCTCCATATTTCCCCTTAGTTTTTCCATGACTCATAAGATATTCTTTCTTGGAACCCACTAAGGGGAAATATTCTTTGTGTACCTTGTTCCTTGGTCGTTGATACTGTTATTCTTCTTTTTAAGGTTGCAACTAGTGGTGAGAGACTACTATTAAATTTAATGTAGTGTAAGGTTCACTTCTCCATAGGCTGTCAGCTGAATTCAGCATCTTTTTGGAATTTTCACCAACCTGCTTCCAGTGAAAAAAAAGACTTACTTTTATTGAAAGTAGGCTTCATTTTGCTGTCCGTTTCAAATTCTTAGAGAAAGTTCCTCTCGAATCTTCTAAAGTTTCTTAGCCACCAGCTTGACACTTGTGGAACTTTTCATTTGTATCAGACTGCAATTTAATGCTACTAGGCATTAGCTGCCTTTTTCCTGGTCCTGCTTATGAGACATCGCACACTTTGGAATTGAGTTGAGCATATATCTTCAAACAAAATAATGGAGCTAATGATTCTTAAGATTTGAGAATATTTGCCTAGGTATATACAGTGTAATTTTCCGAGGCACCCCCAGTTCTGCCCCTCCCTAGTTCCGCCCCTGGGTATCTCCCACACTATTTTCCTGCTGCATCTTGTAAGTTAATTTTTGAGTCCTTTGTACTCCCTTTATCCCAATTGATAGTACCAGATGCCATTACGGTTCCTAAGATGAGAATTAAAAACATCAGTTGTTTAGCATTAATGAGTGGAACATCTGGGGCCCAAGTTTTTCCTAAATTGTTAAGAATAGAAAGAGAGATATTAACTTGAGGAAAATGACCCAAGATACCTGGCATTACATATTACGCTGTAAAGTTTCCTTGAGAGTATAAATTATTTCATGGCCGAACAATGAAAAAGTGGATATTCCATCTGTTACAATTCAGTCAAATGCATTTGGTTCTCGTCTCTGTAAATTTATTTTGTTTTTAGTTCACTTGGCAACTAGCTGATTGACAACACATAGCACTAGATAGCATGTACTTGCACAAACAATACTTTGAATCTTTGTCATGAAAATCAAAACTCTATTTTTATATGGTTTAATTTTTCTTTTCAGCCAAACAAATATCTCAACACCCTTCTGGTGCCAAAAAATGGCCAAATACATGTGGATATAGAACGCCTGGCTTCTCAGGGAATTTTCAATGTGGTATGTTCCTGTTTCATGGTTATTAGAAATGCTTCTTGGTTAATCAATAATGCACTTGCATCAGTTTCTTTTCTTCATGGGCTTTCTCTTTGTAATTTCAAAAACTAAGTTCTCATTTGAAATTTGCAAACAGTTGGCATCATGAAATGTAGTTAGACCACATAAGTGATTGGTTTGCTGGTGATTCTCTTCAATTTAGGTGACAAATTGAGTTCTTGTAGGTCACTGTGGATTCCATCCATGATCCAAAAGTGGGAGTGCTTTTTGATCCCAAATCATTGATTCAAACGCTTTCTAACCTGTTGATGGACACATGAGCCTGAATGCTATTGTGGCTCGTTAAACCTAAATTTATCAGAAATTGAGAAGCTGGTGGCACAGTAATGTTTTGAAGTTGCTCTCTTTTCTGCGCAACTTGTAAGGGTATGATTCGGCTCTGCAGGAATGAATCCCTAATATGGAGTCTGGTAATCTTGTTTCATTCATCCATCTATTGATTTTCATCATAATTTTAATGCTGATATGGCAGGATTTAAGAGAAACAGGCTCTTCCTAGACACTTGGTAGATAACAATTCAAGCAGTTCTGCCTTGATTTCAGCTCCCTGAAGTCTGAAGGATGATGTTAAGGCTTGCATAGTTTCAGAAACTGTAGAATGTGAAGTAGGATTTTTTTTGATTTTTTCCAGCTCTTAATGGGAATAGATAGCATCGCTCGCAATTGAGCTGAAACACATATGAAGTTGTATGAATTTGGACTTGTACAGAACGGAATTGGTGCCAACCACAACTAGTTCGGGCTTGAGGCTAGCTGTTCTGCATACTGAAATTTTGTGTATATCAAGGGCCTTATTTTAAATGAAAATGTTCACTCTTTATGAGTAGCGTATGATGTATGTCTTTATGTTCGAGTGCTCCTGGTTTCTTCTTCCCCCTTCTCCCTTTGGTAAGATTTTGCGTATTTTCATATGGGACCAAGTGATTACTAAATGCATGAGTAGTTAATTGACTCCCTTCTGGACAGCTCATATAAGTTGGGCAACTATCTGAGGTGTTACCAAGTTCTAGGTGATAAACAATTTTGAAATTTGACTAACTAACCAGATAGACAAATAGTTGTGTTCTGTTTTCCTTTGCTACAGATTCTAGGATATGGTACCGAGGTTGTGGATGCCCTGTTTTTTTGGTTTCACAATTAACTGACTCACCGTCTTTCCTCCAATTATCATTCCATCCGTAGTTCCTGGATAATATGCCTCTCATGTTTATTCATGTAAAAACTGCATATCTCAGGCTGTAATAGAAGCAACAGGGTCTTTGGTTTTGATAACGGTCTGGTGGAAAACGAATAAGCTAAGTTTATATAACAAAATCATGAGTTCTTTGCTTCCTACGACTTTGTGGTGAAAGTTGGGGATATACTAAGTACTACTATTAGGTTGTGTTGTTCGACATTTATATGTTTATGCTTCACTGACTATCAAAACCTCAACAATTTGATATTTTTGCACTATTGCTCTTTCTGTATCTTTCATTCTCCAGATATAATGATAAAAAGTTCTGTAACAAAACTAGTTCCCAACTTCCCATACTTTTTCAGTTGTTTACTCAAGAAAATAACGTAATCTTATAAAACAAAGATGACGTGCCATTCATGAAAGTGTTTTCTTTCCCGTCACGAAAGATGGCACGAAAACTTGTCAGATAGTTGCAAATGAAAGGTTTATTGCAAGATATCTATTTGTGGACATCAAACAGCGTGCCTGATTCATATTTGTTATCACAATCAGTCTATCATACATAACCTGCCGGGCTATCCAGGTAATTCACTCAATTAAAAATGATAAAAATTTGATGTTACCTTAATATAACCACAATGTTAGTACTATAAATAGCGTAGTCACTCTAAGCATTTCATCCACAACATTCAAACAGAGACATATTAGATTCAACAGAAAAATTCAGGTAGTGAAAAATGGCTTTGATATCCAATTGGAAGCTTGCTTTTGTAGCTCTACTAGTGTTAGGAATGTGGGCTTCTCAAACCACATCTCGTGACTTGAACGAAGCCTCAATGGTCCAGAAACACGAGCACTGGGTGGCTCGCTTCGGACGTGTGTACAGAGATGATGCAGAGAAGGCAAAGAGGTTCAAAATATTCAACGACAACGTTGATTATATTGAGTCAGTCAACAAGGCAGGAATTAGGACTTATAAGTTGGGCATCAACGAATTTGCAGATTTGACAAATGAAGAATTTAGAGCGACTCACAACGGATACAAAATGTCTTCTCATCAAAAGTCATCAAAAACCATATCATTTAGGTATGAAAATGTGACTGCTCCCGCTACCATGGATTGGAGAAAGAAGGGTGCCGTTACTGGAGTTAAGGACCAAGGGCAGTGCGGTAAGTCAAATTATTAGGTGATCATGTTAATGATAACTTTTTCTTTAATGAATATGCTACAGAAGAAAATCTTACTAAGCTGATAATGTAGGATGTTGTTGGGCATTTTCTGCTGTTGCTGCTACTGAGGGAATCAACAAGATCAAAACAGGTAAGTTAATATCTTTATCTGAGCAAGAACTCGTGGATTGCGACACAAGTTCTGATATGGGATGTGAAGGAGGTCTTATGGATGATGCTTTTACGTTCATAATCAAGAACCATGGGCTTACTACAGAATCGAATTATCCATACGAGGGAACTGATGGCACTTGCAAAACTGGAAAGGAATCCAACCATGCTGTTACAATTACTGGTTATGAAGATGTCCCAGCTAACAGTGAATCTGCTCTGCTGAGTGCTGTTGCTAACCAACCTGTATCCGTTGCCATTGATGCTAGTGGATCAGATTTTCAATTCTATTCTAGCGGTGTTTTTACTGGAGAATGTGGAACTGAGTTAGATCATGGTGTTACAGCAGTCGGATATGGGAAAACTAGTGATGGAACAAAGTATTGGTTAGTGAAAAACTCGTGGGGGACTAGTTGGGGGGAGAACGGCTACATTAGAATGCAAAGAGGCATTGATGCTGCAGAAGGAATTTGTGGAATTGCTATGCAAGCTTCTTATCCAACTGCTTAAATTGCTGAGAAGCTTTGGTGCATGGGAATTTGTTGTTAATTCTTCTTTAAACACTATTGTTTTTCACCTTGTTCATATTTTATGTGGTGTGTCTACTGTGTATATATGCTACAAACTCCTTGTATGTGTTAAACAAAACTTTCTATGTGAAAAGATTGGTAATGCGAGTGAATGATAAAAAAATGCTTCCCTTATTTAAGACTTAGATTCCATAAACACGAGATTACTATATATGCGGTCTTAGATTCCACTATTCAATCTTTGATTCTTAGATTTCTCTGTCTTAGATTCCACAAGTTCTTCCAACTCGTTTTTATCAACACTTGGCCCAAAATAAGTAATTTTTGTATGGACCCAAAAACCAACTAGCAGTAAGGAATGTTGGAGAAACATTAGAGGAGAGAACAGTTTGTTTATGAGACAACTCTAATTCCCAACTCGTTTGCCTCAAAATGACAAGCACAACGAGGTATATATAATTGTCTCGAGATACTTCTACAATCACTTGTAGGCTCTAGTTAATTGAATTTTAGAAATGATCTAAAATATCTATCATGATAATGCTTAAGTTCGCCTAGTTGGGATAACCACTCGTCATAGACACAAACACAAAATGAATGTCCAATCCACATATTTCGCAACTAACTGGATAGTAGTGTCTGAATATATGCTTACATAATCTCTTTCTAGTTTTAAATTTTGCCCAACTTTCAAAGAAAAAATCTATAGCTTCTCTTCTTTTTTTCTTTTCTTTAATAAAACGTCTCATGTACATTCTTCTTCTTCTTTTTCTTTTGTGGTAGTGATTGATCAACATCAATGAGTAGCTTATAAATTTAGATATATATTGTCCCAAGACTGATGCTGAATCTTAACAAAAGAATACAATCACTTGAATCTGATCTGCTAGCAGTTAAATATAAAAGGGAGCCGATGATCCCTTTATATCTTTGCGCTTCGTCAGCTTCCCGTGTTCGTCGTCCAAGTCTATTATTCGATATTTAGAACTACGAATAATTTCAGTGACATCCATTGAAGTTTGACTTCGTAGCATTTATCTCTCTTGTAATTTGATATTACGCTTTTTAATTCGACGTAATAGGAAAATCAAAAGTTATAAAGACGATTTCTTCAGCAGAATTACAATTTACACCGGAACACGAGCGATAGTACCAAGGAATCAAAGGTTGAATATTCAGCCAGCTATATCACTATTAGAAAACTGTCAAATTTCGTCCACCAAAATCGATCGAAATTGATCGGAATTAAAGGAAAAGCGATCGATTTCCGATCACTTTTAATTCGTCGGAGCAATAATGGTCGTTAAGGTGTTCGCAATTTTCCGACCGAAGTCGGTCGGTTAATTCAATCATTGGTTCACCGCTTTGACTGACAACGTTTGTTAGAAAAATAAATATACCGACCGAAGTCGGTCGGTATTATTTAAATTTTTTATTTTATTTTTCAAAATAGTGACCGACTTCGGTCGGAATTATATAATAATTTTGTATTTCTTCGTAAATTTTAACAGACTGACCGAAATCGATTGGAATAATAAAAAATAAAAAAAGTTATTTCCAACCGACATCGGTAAGAAATTATGAATTTCTGCATTTTAATATGAGAATTCCGACCGAAATCGATCGAGTTTCAGGGTAAAAACCTGGCAGAATATGCCTAAGTTTAAGCTACACCACCTGCCAATTACAAACAATATCCATCCTATAATGGCAGCATTACATTGCTGCCATTCAACCACAATTAACCAACAACAACCACAACAATAATTAACCAACAACAACTACAACAATAACGCTAATAACAACCACGACCACAGCAACAATGCTAATAACAATCACAACAACAACAACAACGCCAACCACAACAACAACTATACAAATGTTCAATAACAAAATAATATCAACAATACAATCATCATTCAAAACTATTCCCAACTAAATATTCACAAGTTCAAGACTTTGTTTAGCAGTACATACCATTCAATGAGTGTTTTATATTGCATCATGTCCATCTTCACTACTAGAAGCTTCATCGTCAGCATGGTTCGAAGGATCACGACGAGAAGGATTAGCATCTGGGGAAGGATCAGGAGACCGGGGAATAGGGAAGCACCACTAGCAAGAAGTTTGGCCAGCTGACCTTGAAGGAGATTAAATTGGTGGTCCCTCTTTTCTAGCTGAACTCGAAGGGTATCAAATTGTTCATCTCTCTTTTGTTCTCTAGCCTTTGTCTCTTCAAGCTCTGCTGTTAGCTTTGCGATCTTCTTCTCCATAGACGAGAGAGTCGACCTATCAATTGCCTCGCCTTGGACGGAAGTCCCTATACCTTGTAATCCAGCTTGTAGCACCGAAATGATCTCTCTGGAAGGCCGCATGCTATCCCCTTTTAGGATCATCGACAGCATCCAACCATATCTTCTGCGCTTCTTCGTTTGAAATGGGTGGTCGCTCACCTTGCTCATCCGGTGACAAGCTGTGAGTGTATTCCTCCACATTAATCTTGTGGTGACCATTTATTTAGAAGATAGAAAATTATTAACTATATAATATTATAAATGTTAATTTTAAGTTATAGTAGTTATGAAACTTACATATGTAGTTTTCGCCCGGTCCTTGACCCATCTGCTTGGATCTGTTGGTGCCTTCTTCTTCCGGATATGAGTCTCCATGAAGAACTCATCATGAGTCATCTTCCTCCCATATTTTTTTCCTACAAATATAATAAAACATGTTAACTAAATTGAAATATATAAATATAATTCAATAAAAATAGAATTAAATATTTTAAGGAATTACCAGTAGTTTCCTCGCAGTCCCCATGCTCCTTGTGCCCACACAGTGCAAGAAGCCACCCTTCTTAGATGTCGGGCCTTCTTTCCCTGTTCACTCTTCTTCTCGAACTTTACAGTGGTTCACTGCCTCAGCAGACCCTCCCATATGTGTGGTAGAACCCATGAAGCCTTCTTGCTCTTCTTCCGAGCAGAATAGAAGGAATCAGATAGTCTCTTACGGCATTTGAACTCAAAATTTGCATGAATGGCATTGTTATACTGGTCTTCCCAAGCACACTTAGTCTCCAAATGAAGTGTGTAACGTTAGATGAAAATATTGTTAGTATAATGCTTAAATAGATAAGAATTGTATTAAAACCTTAAATTGGTTAAAAATTTGCTGCACGAGCTCCGGTGGAAAGTCACTCCAAGTCGCATAGGGTGCATCATACAACCGGTCAAGAGTTTCAGTGATTATCTTTGTAGTCCGATGATTAGGTATGAACGTGCAACATAGCAATTACATTTAATAAATAAGATTAGCTATTATAATTCAGCAAAAACAAAAAAGTAATAGATAAATCTTACCCATTGCTCTCAAGCCTGATGATCATCCTATGATAACGATCATACTGCACTTCCTCTGAATCATCTTCCTCCGATGAATCTGAAGCGTGCGCAGAAGGGGAGGCATCTTGCTCAGTGCTACTATTCCGAACGCGAAGTCTAGAAATGCTAGGAGACAAACTTCGTGCAGAGGGAGACGGGGTCGCTGATGAAGATGGCTTCGATCCACACCCCTGCAGCGATCTAGACCCCTGCTGGGATCTAGACCACTGCTGCGATCCCGCTGGATAAAATCTAGATGGATGCGATCCAGCTAGTGATGAAGCAAATAGAGCAGATGACGGGCGTATCAGCACATGGCCCTGTGACTGCTGACTCGGTGGACCTATGTAACTATATGCAGGATCATGTGGAGGAAGGGGGGTATAGCCCTATGGTGGAGAATGGTAAGAATACTGCTGGAAGGCCGAATGATAGGTAATCTGATGAGTAGATGGATGTGGTGGAATATATGTGTGCCTAGAAGATTTCTCCCGACCATCAACAACGGAGGGATGTAAGTGTGGAGTGGAAGGAAGCGAGGGTGTAACACCATCATCATGATCAATAAGCCTCTTATCCTTCCTAGACCTACCTCGACCCCTACCGGTCATCTGCATAAATTAAAAAAAATATTAGAATTGAGAATATAAATCTATAAGTTGAGAGCACCTGAAAAAGCTAACATGCTAGTCATCTTCTAAGTATCCTTCCTCGTTCGAAAATTCTTCCTCTTAACTTATTTCATTTTCATTAGGTGATTCTTCATCCTAATTTTCTATGACTGTTATTTTCTCCATATCAACTTCTTCTAATATGCATTGAGGATGCTCCAACTCTGTCACGACCCAAACCGTGGGCCACAACGGGCACCCGGTGCCATACCTAACCGAGCACCAATGTAAAGTATCTTTCTTATCGTGAAATCATGGGTAAATGGGCCAGAAGTAACGTCATGAGATAATCAGAATAAAACATAAGGGAATACTAGACATAGGACGACCTAACATGATATAGAAACTTATACATGTGACATACGGACCTATAAGCCCGACATGATCATTTGTACATTCAAAACATAGGCCGACAAGACCATACAAGTATCCATAAATATGACATCTGTCTACAAGCCATACAGAGTACATTAACATCATAAAGGTCGGGACAGGGTCCTGACATACCAATTAATACATGTCCAAATCATACCGACCAAATAGGCAACTCCGAAGCAAGTGGAGTGCATCAACACCTTCTGCTGAACTGATAGCCTACTAAGAGGACTCTCAACCTGTCTATCGCGACCTGCGGGCATGAAATGTAGCATCCCCATGCAAAAGGGACGTCGGTACAAATAAAGTACTAAGTATGTAAGACATCAAAGCAATATATAAAAGGCATGAAAGAAACTTGGAGTAAGAACTCAACCTGTAAGTCTGAATAACTCTATGAATCATGAAATATTTATAATGTCATGCATACGCGTATAAATGTCACATCGTGCATAGGTATGTGCGTACATAACATCATTAAGCCTCTGAGGGCGTCCCATCATATCATCTCGACCTCTGTGGGCGAAATCATCAACGTAGATCAGCTGATCAGGTGGTGGTGCGTATACAATGCCATAACCTTTCCCCATACCCCATATAAATATACTATATGCGTATATAACACCATCTGGTCATGGATCAATGTACATGTATAAATGAATGCAATCATAATGAAGTAAGTTAATAAGATCTCTTGGATAAACTTTATCAACTTACGTATTTTTTTGAGACCCATGAACATAAGATATAAAATAAGACACATGGGGGATCAACAACATTGGTACTCCTAATGCTTCAATGAATAGAGGCATTCATGAAAGTTGCGGGTTTGCTCAATTCGTTTGTATCGTATGGATCAATGCCAAAAGGAAAGAAGGGATAGCCTTAACATACCTTAACTCCACTGAGTCCTTAATACCTTCCAAGCAATTCTTCAAACAACTCAACTCAATCTACCATAGCATAAAGAGATTCAAAATCAGTGTTGAGTAAAGGCTAAGTCCGCAACTTAAATTAATAGCTCATTTATGTAAATTTCCGCAGCATCTCCCCTGTAACAAGAGCCTCCTCCAATACCATATACCAATAAAAATGACCATAGAAATCCGGCAATACATAATTATCAATAACAAGACACCATATAACAACAACAAGTCACAACTACTTCACGACGAGCGGCAAGCTCCGATTGAAACCTATATACCCCATATCACTCCTTATAGACTTCTTAATTTAACTTAAAGTATCATTAACATGGTAATATAGTAATTAATAAGTGATTCCAACCTTATACCATATATTTATAACAAAGAAAATAATCTACTACTCCAACTTTCCTCAATTAGCAACTTTATTCACTAGTTCATGTCTAGCCCATCCATTTAACTTAATCAACATGAAGATAGCCTTAAGCACATGCAAGAACACAATATAATTTCCTCCTACAGTAGATTAAAGTCAAAATCCATGTTATATTTAGCTTACTACAGTCCAACACACCCCAATCACTTCATTCCCAAAACGAAAACTATAGTAGTGTCAAACACCCCGAAAATGTTACAAAGAACGACTCATCCACCATTTTTCCATTATGTGGTGTTTCTCCACACCATCTCCTCCAAACTACATTAAACAGTAGCAAAATAGAAAGCCCAAAAATGACACGAAACAACCCACTACAAGTCGAATAACTCGAACTCACTGCTTTCGATCATTGTCCCGTGAGTTCTAACTATTAGGAAATGAATTTATCAACCTTCCTTAATATTTAAAATCTTAAATACAGAAATTAGGGATTCTATTAACTATTAAATACCTTCCAAAACTCAAACTACAAAGAAAAAGAGAGGCGATATAGTGATACTTACATCGCAGGGATCGTTTTAATGTTATCGCTTCTTGATTTCGTACCCGGGATGTTAATCTTCTTTGGAACCTTTGTAGAGAGCTTAAGGGTAATTTTATGGGTCTTATTTGGTCGTGGTTTCTGGAAAAATAAAGAAAGGGACGACATAAGGGATATAAATATCCATTTTGTTGAAAAGTCAAAAAGGTGTTACTTGGCACCCTAGTATTGGCCCTTCTTCCAACGCTTATATCTTTTTATCCGTATGTCGTATGAATGAATGATTAAAAACGTTGGAAAATACATTACAAGACCTTTAGTTTGGTATATAATATGCCCTAAAAAGGCCTCATATAACACACAAAAGGTATTGCTCAAAAAGCTTTAGTGACCCACCTACTTGTCACCTATGCAGTCTGCGCAGTCTCGCGAACTGCAAATATCTCTCTACTCTGATGTCTTATCGACAAAGGGCTTAATGAGTTAAAAGCTAGACTCGTGGTTCTTCAATTCTATATGTGGATCATCCTGTAATTCCAAGTATATTATGAGAAAAGCTCTGCTATATTTGACCTAACATTCAGCACATTATGAATAAACTTGTGATGACCTTTGCCAACTTTTATTCCAAAACTCGCTTGACTTCAAAATGTAACACACGACTATCACACAACTAAAATAACTCATAACATAAACTCCTTATCACGTTAAGAACCCTAGTATCACCCCAAATGTACATGTTATAACTTCTCAACTTGTCGACATTTGACGAAACTTATTTTCTTCAATTTGCTTAACTCCTAAGCCTTTCAACTCTCTTGGTAGTTGTTATACATGATCTTAAAGATTTGTAACCTCCAAGGTAACATGATTAACTTGCTTTATGTACTTTCAAAGACGACCTCATTTATGAATTTACATCAATTAACTTATGATGTACTCTCACGTACGAAAATATGGGGTGTAACAAAGTCATTTTCTAACTGATCATCCACCATTTAGTTAACACTTGAGGTATCGTTTTGGTAAGAGACATATAGTATATTCTCAACTTCCACCCTACCAACAGTCTTAGTTTTGATTACAAACAACCAATCAGCCTTATCCCTCCGCAATGGATATGGAGCATAATACACTTATCTAACTTTTTCTACAATTATAAAAAGATCATAGTGATCATACTCCATCTTTTTATTAACCTCAATTATGTTGTATTGCAAGTGTACATTTGTACCTCTTCTAGGTGTTAGGTCAAACCACTTGCATCGAAAAAGTATGATCTTCTTATTTGGCCAACCTGAATATGATAATTCTAGAATCTCTTTGATCAACCATAATAATCATTTTCCCCATCCTGGTTGCCTTCACCACCTTTGACACACACCCCACTGTTATTGCTTCTTTTATACTTGGAGCATTCCTCGGCGTGAAATTTTTAACCATTCATAAAATACTTAGATATAATTGTAACCATAGGTGCAAGTCCCAAATATATGTCTTTCAAAAATTGATTTACACCGTTGTTTGGATTATTGACCTACATGTAGTGTTAAATAAATCACAAGTGAGCAAGTATATTCACAAGTGACCAAGTATTTATATTCACATGTGAGAAAGTATATAAGATGCACTTACGCACTCTTTAAACCATGCCTTAAATGTAAAATATACAGCATCATGGCCAAATTGACTCACGAAGCCACTGCGCGACACATTGAAAATTTTGTAAGTTGCATCAACCAAATTAAATAGTAGTCCATGTAAATTAATCTTACATCAACACTTACTTAAGAAACGGTTGAACTTCCGGATAATTTAGCAACACATGATTTGAAGCTGATTTCTACTCCATGCTACTTAGGCCCCCTTTTGTTCGATCTTTAGAACCTCGCATGGTTGATTGAATATGGACATTGGTGGATATAATTGATCAACCTCAATCACGACATTGTGCCAATTGGGCCTATTTCTAGCACATGACACATGACTGTCGAAGTAGTAAGAATAAAAATGAGCAGTTTCCTTTGCAAGATAGGCTTCACATATGGATCCTTCAATCCTATTCCTCTATTTAACAAATTGTCTAACACTTGCCAATAGTCCTACACATTGTCATATTAGACAATAACATTAAAGAAAATTACAAGAATAAATTACGGTTTGATCATTACATCTCGAATGGATACATCCACCTGCATTGAACCAGCCCTTCAAGTCGCGCCTCGTGTATAGGGTGAATTGGAAGGTGTTCCATCACATCACAGAAATCACATGGAAAAATCCTTTCCAGCTTATTAATGATCACCGTAATGTTCCGATTCATTTGAAATAGGTTTTCTTCCCTTAATGTGGTAGAACATAAGTCTTTGAAGAACAAACTTATCTCTGTGATGAGTTTTAAGATATTTCAGGCAAACCACAAAATGCATTAGGGATTAAGGTTTCCATGAAGATATGACAGTCATGACTTTTCATATGAGTCAACTTTCCTTCAACCATATTGGCATGTTTTCGCAGGTTCAAAGCATAGCCCTCGGGCATCTTTAGGTTTGCAACCCACTCACAAATCTATCATCTTTGCTCCAAAGTAAATGTGTAGCTGCCTTGGGCTTGAACACCTTACCATTGTTCGCAGACTGCAAATGTAATTCAGGTCGCTGCAATTTTCTTGTAAGTCCAGTCTAGCCCTCGGGTTATCTTTTGTCTTATTCTTATCATCCATCAATATGTTGAACAAATTGTCAAAATAGTTCTTCTCAATATGCATGACGTCAAGATTGTGTCGGAGAAGATTATCCTTCCAATATGGCAACTCCCAAACTATACTCTGTTTTGTCCAGTTATGAGCAACCACCATGTTTAGGAAATCTAGAAGATAGGGCCCGGTAACTTTAGTGAAGTTCTGAGCCCTCTCCCAAACACACACACACACACACACACACATATTATACACACACGCGCACATATATGTATACACACACACACACACATGTATATATATTCTCCAATCGCACACGCACCACACACATATATACATACATACATATATATATACATACATATATATATATATATATATATATATATATATATATATATATATATTCTCCAATCGTGTGATATGACCGAGTATATGTTATTGTATATATATATGTTTGTGTGTTTGACCATTTTGACCACTAATACCGACCAATTTCGGTCCGTAACTTATTTAAAAATAAAATGTATAGTGATATAAGATGTAGTGTTATATTAAAACATAAGTTGTAGCAACAAAAATATATACTCAGTCAAATCACACAATTGGAGAATATATATAGATATATATGTATATGTGTGTGTGCTCTGAGCATGTGTGTATATGTATGTATGTATGTGTGTGTGTGTATATGTATATAAATATATATATACAAGTTAGGATATATATATATATATATATATATATATATGGAGATTGTAAGTAACAATAATCTATGATCATTTGGACAACTAATACGAACCGACTGTCGGTCGGTATTTTTATAATTATATTAAATGTAATTTTTTTATTATCAAAAAAAATAATTGACGCAGGGCGAGAAAAAATAAATTAGTATACCAATATCGGTCGGCATTTTTATAAATATGATAAATAAATTTTTTATTATCAAAAAATACAATTGACGTAGGGCGGAAAAAATAAATTAAAATTTTCGACCGACATCGGTTGGTATTTTATAATTATTTTAATTAGTCATTTCTTTTGTAGATAGTATGCAAGTGTGATCAGGCTTTGGTCAAAGATTGATCATTTTTCGACCGAAGTCAGTTAGAAATTTCAACTGTGTCAAATAAAGTAAACTTTCTTTTTTGTGGGACCACATTAACCGATCGATTGCGGTTGGTATTCTTATTTATAATTTTTTATTGAATTTTTTCGACCAATTTACTTTATTTACGACCTATTGCAGTAGGTATTTCTTTCCGACTAATGTCGATCGGTAAGCTTTTCGACAGTTTTTTAGTAGTGTATATCACAATTTCAGCAATCCTATCTCTAGTAACTGGCAAAAAGCAAGAGTGAAAATCAGCAAGAAATTAAATGGATTGATGCATGTTTAGACGGTTAGTCTTTCACTCAATGTACTTGAAAATATTTCGAAAGAAATAAGACTCCTTCCAACCATAAGACTCTATCGTTTATCTAATTTGAAAAAGACAAAAGGGAAAGGAGAAAAGATAATCTCATCTTGCACCAGCTTAACAGGCGGAGGAAATTTGCGGAGACTCCATTTGCGCAAAATTTACGAACACTAGAAAGTGGGAAGTAATTTCTCCTTTTTAGAACAAAACCACCAAAAGTTTCAAAAGCAACAAAAGCATAAAGACTTATGTAGAAAGTAGAAAGTAGAATATGAGTTTTTCAGAATACGAATAAACTTGCCGTGCGCCAGTTAGCATAGGCTTGAATATATATATATATATATATATATATATATATATATATTCTTTTTAATTTGGGAGGGACGAATCGGAGCGATAAAAGGCTAAATCTCAGTGGATCGTGGTAGTAAGACCACTCTGCCACTTACAATATCCGTCGCGTATTTAAGTCGTCTGCAAAAACTTCTATATATCCACTGCTCGACGGAAATTGTACTTCAAGGCGTATACTTGAAGTTGACAGAACCTTTGAACAACAACAGTTGCGTCCTATTGGCTACGACGGAATTAAGACCAATATACTACTCTAATAGAGTGCCGTTGCGCAAACGACGAAGACTTCTAGATTGATTTGCCATCGACGAAGGGACTGGCGCTAGGAAAATGCAAGTATGAGGCAGAAAACATCACTACTAGAAATCCGGAAAAAAGCAACTACGAAAAGTGACCAAAGTTGGTCGCTTATTGGCAAAGATCGATATTAAGGTGGTCACTTTACCTTAGGGACCAAAGTTGGTTGCTAGCGACCAGCTTTGGTCGCTTTTAATATTTTAATAATATAATATTGGCGACCAAAGTTGGTCTCCAAATGTAAATTACGTTTTTTTATTTATTATTAATTATAAAAAAGCGATCAACTTTGGTCTGTAAAGAAAATATTATATTTTAAAATCTGAAAAATGGAGACCAAAGTTGGTCGCTATATTATTAATTTTTTTGATTTTTTTAAAAATAAGAGACCAAAGTTGGTCGCTATTTTCAAGAATTAATTTTTTTTTTAAATTATAAGCTATCAACTTTGGTCGCTATATTTGTAGAAATTATTATTTTTTAAATGGAATAGCGACCAAAGTTGGTCGCTTTTGAGAAATCTGGGTTAAATAGCGACCAAAGTTGGTCGCTGTTGCCCAGAAAATTATTTTTTTAAAGGGAAAAGCGACCAACTACGACCAACGTTGGTCGCTTTTCTTAGTATATTTTTGGCAGAAACTGCCTGTTTTGGCAGCTACACCACCTGCCAGCTTAGCAAAATTCCTAACAGGCATTTTATGCCAACAACAACAATAAACAACAACAACAACAACAACAATAAACAACAACAACAACAACAACATTAACAACAACAACATTAAAACTAACAAACTATAAAGTTCAATAGAACTAATACATTAAGCTAACCAAACTAAGTTAACTGTTATTACAAGTCAAGGATTGTTTTGTACATCATTATCATCACCGTCTGATGAACTTTCATCACGAAGACGGTATGCAGAAGGGTGTAGTTGTCTAGGAGGGGAAGAATGATAACGGGGAGGACGGGAGGAACGAGCACGGGGAAGGCGAGCCTCTGGCGATGACTCACGAGACCGGGGAATTGGAAAACTGCCAGAAGCCAAGAGAGATTTGAGCTGCTCTTGTATGCCAATGTACTGAGCATCTCTAATCCTTTCTCTTTCCTTGGCGGCTTCTAGCTCGGCTGTGAGCTTTGCCACAGTATCCCGCACAGAGGAGAGACTCTCCCCATCAAGTTGCTCGGCTTGCGAGGAAGTCCCTATTCTTTGCATTCCACACTTATAGCGATGAAATTTCTTAGTAGGAAGCCCGTATACCTTCTCCCATTTTGGACCGCCAGCAGCCTGCGTCCATATTCTTTCAGCATCCTCGTCCGAAGGTTGGATTGGGTCGCCCGACTCATTAGGTGGCTGACTGCGTATGAATTCCTCCACTTCAGCTGTGAAGCGACCCTATAAGAAAAATTACATTGAATTAGTATTTCAAAATTTATATAAAAGTAAATCAAAATACTTAATGAAAAGTGAAAACTTACATGTACAGTTGAGGCTCGGCCCTCGACCCCCCTTTCTTCATCCGTCTTTTTCTTCTTCTTTACAATATGAGTCTCCTTGAATAGCTCATCTTGCTTCATCGGACGCCCCAACTTCTTTTTCTGAAAACTCATAAATTTTAGTTAAGAAACAGAATAGATATACTTTGAAAATTAAAATAAATTAAGCAATTACATACCATTCTTCTCTTTATTGTCCCTAGGCTGATCGCACCTCCAGTGTGCAAGGATCCTCCCTTCTCAGGTGCACGAGCTTTCTTTCCTTTTTCGCTCTTCTCTAAGAACTCTGCTGTAAGCCATTGCCTTTGCAAATCCTCCCATAAATGCTGAAGCAACCAGCCAGGCTTCTGGTTCAACTTTCCAGCTTTGGAGAAACAATGCGACAACCGCTTGCGAGCCTTGAGATGAAAATTTGCAGCCACATCCGCGCTATAGTGGTGTTCCCATACACACTTGCTCTGTATTTCAAAAGTTAAGTATTATATGGAAATATCATATTAGATGAAAATATCATAAAAGCTATATTCGATATATTATATTTAACTTTTATTAGCTAATAATTATTCAAAATTTAAGTGTGTATATATATATATATACACACACACACATACATATATACTAATACTATGCACTACGTATTAGTGCATTAGCTAATATTATATCGAATATAATATTAGCTAATAAAAGCTAAGTATTAATGCACTTAACTTTTCAATAATTATGTATTAATGCACTAAACTTTTATCGAATATATATAAAAGCTATATTCGATATATGTAAGCTATATTCGATATAGTATTAGCTAAAGTACTAATACTTAGTGCATAGTATAGTGTAAGTATGTGTGTGTGTGTATATATATAAAAGCTATATTCTATAATACATATTTAGATGGAAATATCATAAATATAAATAATTGTACTGCTTAAAAGAACATTTATATCTTAAATTGATTGAAAATTTGTTCCTTCAGCGGGAATGGGAAATCACTCCAAGTCGCATAAGGGCCATCATAAAGCTTTCTGGTGGCTTTGGTGATCATCCTTGTAGTAATATTACTAGGGATGAACCTGCAATTTAATAAAAAAAAAACACATTAATATCTTAGTAAAACTGTACAAAACAATAAACATAAAAATAACAAATAACTCTTACCCATCACCCTCAGGGACTATGATGATCCTGCCATATTGATCATAATGCACCTCCTCGTCATCATCAGCATCACCGTCCGAAGCATGTATATTAGAGGCATGTGTGGAAGGTGTAGGGGGTCAGAGCTAGTATCTCGCAGGCGAAGGCCTGAAATAGATGGAGTCCCAGATGAAGATGGCTGCGAGCGCTGTTACTGCAACATAGCTGTATGGGCCGCAAGGGGACGTGACACTGATAGCTGTGACCAGAGTGGCTGTGACACT
>MCJB01045815.1:0-23118 GCA_002018475.1 Nicotiana obtusifolia
GATCCATTTAAAAATCATTTGAAAATATCATTTGATTTCCAAAACTGAGTTTATGAAATGAATTAATTCAGTAACAAATACCCCTGAAGGGTTCACATAACCGGCGAGATGCCCAAGTACGATTTAGTAAACGATGACAAATACCCTGAAGGGTTCACATAACCGGCGAGGTGCCAGATAATACCCCTAAAGGGTTCACATAACTGGTGAGATGCCAAATAATATGATTTAGTAAACAATTACAACTATCCCTGAAGGGTTCACGTAACCGGCGCGAAGCCCAAATATGGCAAGTAGCCCAAATCACGATAACATCAATTAGATTTCAATCATGTATATAGTAGAAATCATCAATCGAGATGGACCAAGTCCCAATCCCCAGAAGTAAACAACCCCATGCTCATCATCGAGCATGTACCTCACCTCAACATAGCACTATGAGGTGCAAATCCGGGGTTTCGAACCCTCAGGACATCATTTACAAGCATTACTCACCTCAAATCACCTAAATCCTTAGCCCGCGGCGCCTTTGCCCTTTGAATTGGCCTCCACGTGCGTCGAACCTATCCAAATTCATAACAATTATGTCACAATATGTTGAGGGAATAAAACCCAAGCAAAAACAATCGAAATTACTAAGAAATCTCGAAATTAGCAAAACCCAAGCCCCGGGCCCACATCCTCGAAATTCAGAAATTATCACCTCAACGGGTTCCTTATCTCCCAACGAGTTCACCCATACAAAAATTATCAAATTCCGACATTGGATTGGCTTTCAAATCTTAATTTTTGTTCTTAGAAGATTTGGAAGAAAAATCTGATTTTTCTTCCATAGATTCATGGATTTATGATGTAAATGAGTATGGAATCATGATCTATGAAGGATTTATGATAAAGAACACTTACCCCGATGTTTTCCTTGAAAATTGCCTCAAAAATCGCCTCAATCCTACCTCCCTAGCCCCAAATATGTTTAAATGGCCAAAATGGCCAAAACCCCCGTTTATAGACCCTTTCTGCCTCAGTTTGCGACCTCAAGGTCCATTACGCGGTTCGCATTTGTTGATCTGCGATCGCGGATCTCACATTTTGGCAGATTTTTTCCTCGTCGCGAAAATAGGCATAACTTTCTCATACGATGTCCGAATTGGACGATTCTTTTTGCTATGGCTCCGAAATTTCAATACGGATCTAAGGCTTCAATCAAAACTGAATTTTGAGTTCATTTGCATAATATTATACCACTTATCCTTGAAGATACGTCATCGGCACATTCTCGAAACGCCAAAGTTAAGCTCCATCAACCATCCAAAATCCATTCGAGGCCCTCGGGACTTCAACCAAACATGCCAACATGTCCCATAACATTATTAAAACTTGTTCTAACCATCGGAACGTTCAAATCAACATCATAACATCAAATTCGCATCGGATTCAAGCCTAAGGATCTCAAAATCTTCTAAATCGCTCTTTTGATATAAACCCGACCAAACCACGTCCGAATGACCTGAAATTTTGCGCACAAGTCATAAATCACTTATAGAAGTTACAGCAACTTTTGGAATTTCATTCCGACCCTCGGATCAAAATTTGGCCTATGAACCGGAAATCGCCAAAATTCTAACTTCACCAATTCAAGCCTAATTCTACACGGAACCTCCAAAACTAATTCCGATCACACTCCTAAGTCATAAATCATCTCCCGAAACTATCCGAATCATCGGAATTCACATCCGAGCCTTCTAACTCATAAGTCAACATACAGTTGACTTTTACAACTTAAGCCTCCTTGAAGGAGACCAAGTGTCTCATTTCTTACCGATTTCGCTCCGAATGCAACTTACTCAATTAAATTACCTAAAACACTGATAACAAGGCATACTGATACAGATATGGGGGAAGACGGAGCAGTAACCCATGAGACGATTTACCGGGTCGTCACATTAAGGCTATGTGGGCCTTAAAGAGATTGAACGTGGACTGGGCGGAGGCCGGAGCTCTAAGGCTGGCACAGTTAAATGAAATGAAAGAATTCCGTCTTCATGCTTATGAGAGTGCAGCAGTTTATAAAGAACGAATGAAATTCGTCCATGATACAAAGATCTTGAAAAGAGAGTTTAAGGCAGGAGACCTGGTGTTGCTGTTCAATTCAAGACTCAAATTATTTCCGGGGAAGCTGAAGTCAAAATGGTCTGGACCATTTAAAGTTGTTGATGTCTCTCCGTTTGGAGCTGTTGAATTAGCATCGGAGGATGGGCTCCGGACCTTCAAGGTTAATGGGCAGAGAATCAAGCACTACTTGGGAGTAGATGGAGAAAAACATGTGGTAGAGCAGCTGGCTCTAAAAGATGATCAAATCCCAACTACAGAATGATTGCAGAATCACCCTAGCAACGTCGTGCCACGACATAAATCAAGCGCTTCATGGGAGGCAACCCATGTGTGGTATCATTAGCTTTTGTCTATGTTGTATTTTTATTTATTTAGAATTCAATATCACATTTGTACTTAAGTCTATTTGAAGGGTTTTCGAATGCAGGAATGTGATGAAAGGACACACGAATTGAAGAGGAGTGTTTGAAACTGCAGAAAATCATCAAGGTGAAAAATGTTGCACAAATGCGATCGCATTTCAGTTATGCGAATCGCATTCGTGCCGCAAACTGAAGCAGAAACTTGAGCAAATACATTGGGCAAAAATGCGACGAAGCTCAACAATTTGCGGTTCGCATTTGATTACGCGAACCGCATTCTCACCGCAAACAGAGACAGAGAATTCAGCTCACAAGTCTGCTAAAAATACGGTGGAAGCTCCTATTATGCGGTTCGCATTGCAATTATGCGGAACTTAAATCGCCGCATAATTGCCAGGTACGTGTTCGCATTTCATCCTTTTCTAAATCCTTCAATCTAAGTATATATAAAAAATAAAAAAATAAAAAGAAACCACACAAACAAACAAAAAGGAGAAGAGAGAACAGAAACAGAGAACGACCTCCGACGAACATCATCGGAAAAGTAAAAGTGCAAGTTCACCAAACCTCTAAGAGTTGATTCACCTTTGACCTAAGAGCTACAATCTTCTTCACAAGGTATGTGCATTCTTTGTTCCACCTTAAATCTTATTTCGAAAGACTAGGGTTTATAACTCAGTAAAGTTGTTCAATTCGTTGGAATGGAAATAGAAATCTAGGGTTTTCTTGCTTGAGGGATGAACATACGTGGATATTTGAAGGTATTTGCGGTCCACAAACTCAAAATGTGGACCACAATTTGACTGCATCCCTAAACCCTAGGTATATGAGGAAGACGACATTTGCGGTGATTCTACGATCGCATAGTCGATATGCGGACCGCAGAGCCACCGCAAACAAGGCCAGAACGTTTGGTTAACATTGGTGAAGTATGCGGTTGAAATGCGATCGCATATCATGCTTTGCGATGAGTATGCGATCGCACTTGTATGTATCTACCAGGCTTAAGGTCAAAGACAATATGTGATGGATTTGCTATTCGCATAATGGTTATGCAGTTCGCAAAATCCACCGCAGACCACCCTCTACTTGTCACACAAAAGAATGCGACGTGTTTGCGGTTCGCATAGTGGTTATGCGACCGCAAACAACGCCGTATTTCTGTAACTCTTTGGTCATTTCTCCTATTTTTGTTTTTCTCAAATGATGATAATGTCACTGACATCTCCCACTTATACAGATATGGCAGCCAAAAAGCATTCCACAAAGAGAAGGCCATCCTCCGCTTCAAACTCAGAACCACCCAAACAGGCAAGAAAGGAATCAACTGTACGTAACCCCTCCCAGTCTGATGAGGAGGATTGCGTACCGGAAGTTGATTTAGTAGCTGAGGCACGAAGGAAACGAGGTGATGACCTTCATCTTCGTTTTGGGGTTGAAGGTTCAAGATCTTTGTTCAGGGAAGCGCTCACAAAGAGAAGGATCCTGGGGGAGAAAAAGTTGAGCTTGAATGGGCTTCAGGACCAGTACCCTCATATTCTGGAAAACATTAAAACGAGAAAATGGGAGTACTTCACCACAGACCCAAAGGAGTATAATGAGTCAATGGTCCGGGAATTCTATGCGTCGTATGGAGCTTCACGAACAGGGTATCATAGACGCAACCGAATATTCACCGGCATCGTCCACGTTCGAAAGAAGGCTGTGTTTTGTGACAGTGAACATATCAATGACCTCTACTTCCCTGACTGGGAATCAGGCACAGTGGAGTACGATGCCAAGTACTCCAACAGAGAGAACGAACGTGGATGGATAGCGTCCATCATTGCCAAGGGGACTCCGGCCTGGATCAGTCCTGGGAAGAAAATTTACAAAGAAGAGCTCACAAGGGAGGCCAAATATTGGCTCAACTTCGTCACCTCCCATTTAATACCCTCCAGAAATGAAACAAACATCAGCATTGAGAAGGCACTTCTCATTGCGTGCATAATGACGGGTATTAAAATTGATGTGGGGAGTTTTATCTTCCAGGAAATTGGCATCCGGGCTACTCAGCAAGCCATATCACTTCTACTCCCAAGTTTGATCACCACCCTCTGCCAAGAGGTGAATGTCCCAATCTTACCACAACAAGACAAACTCGGGAGGTCTACGAGAGATATAGATATAACTCGTATAAGTGATTCAGCTGCCCCACTAGTGACCCCAATTGACGACATTGACTCCCAGAATCTCCTGTCTCCCCAAGATCCTGACACCTCTACAGTTGCTGAAGAACCTGCACCCTCATCTACCACTGGTCCATCAGCCTCACACCTGCCAACCATTTCAAGACTCGGTCTAATTGCTCATCACGCAAATTCTAAAGTAGACCAACTCTTGAAGACATTTCCCTCACTGATTAAACAGGCCTTGACTCCACTGCAACAACAACAATTAGCGTTCGGAGATAGGTTGACCAAGCTTGAGTCTAGGGTTGAAAGAATTGAAAGAGGTGAGGTGAGGGGTTTTCCCCAATTGCGGGAGGAAGTACAATCAATGAAGACCGACCTCCAGAAGATGAAAAATATGAAGTTCGACATATCATCTCTCCTCCGCAACGAGGGTGACCAGGGTGTTGGCCGTGCTGACTTGGGCCTGGACTTCACGACACTAATGGCAGACATCGCACCTCCGTCTGCTACAGCGTCTCAGCCTCCCGCCCCAACAGTCCAGGTCGATTCTACTGATGACGAGACATCGGAGCGGTCATCAGAATTTGAAGGGGACGAATCAGAGGAGGCCGGTTCAGTGTTTGATGAGGGTGCAACTCCTAATAAAAAGGGCAAAGAAATTGTCGTGCCAACTGCAGAGGAGGAACAAGAGCAGGCAGACATCGAGAAGGCTATTGAGCAATCGCTAGCGGAGAGGGCTGCCAGGACACGCCCACCAGCGGGAGAATCTAGCAGCTCAGTGGCCTCACCACCTGCTCCAGACCAGTCCCACATCCCTCCTACAGCTTTGAAGGAGACCTAGGCCACTGCATCTCTTCGCGCGATTGCGCCCCCAGAGAGCCCCTTGTACTCTATATTTCTTTTTATGCATTGGGGACAATGCATGTGTTTAAGTTGGGGGTGGTGGCCTTATATCCTTCTTTTGTCTGTATATTTGATTTATTTTTTGGCATGTTTTTGGGCATGTTTAGTGATATTTGATAACTGTACATTATATAGCAATGATTCATGATTTATGTATATATGCTGTTATAATTAAATAGTTAGCAATAAAAGCCCCTTATTTTTTCTTCTGCCGGGTTCTTTTTCAAGGGTGTAATAGTAGAACCGGGCCTATTAATATGAAGTATATTGACCAGGATGGTACGTTTGTTGAGTATCAAGTATGTAAACCTGTGTGAGTAGACCCTTGTAACAAATCAATTATGTGAATTTGAGGCTCACTCGGTAACTCTAGGTCTACTTAGAATCGTGTATGTGTACATGAGGAAAGCCTCGAGTAACTAAATGTGAACTCTTAAGCTGTAAACTATGTTAACCGAACAGTTTGTGTGCCAAAATGTGTGAGCTCCCTGTGTTGATAGTTCTTGTGTTCACTGCTGCCATCTAGAACTTGCCTGGTTGGTTTTTTGTCGCCTATCATACGTACACTGAGTTAGAGAAATGATCTTAGGCTTTCTTTGATTATTGATGAAACCTTTCTAGCCTTTTCAGCTTACCTGTGCATAATGAATATCACTAGTACCCTATTTGAGCCTTGTAGCCTTTTCCTTGGCCTCCGCATTACAAACTTATCCCATTCGTAAAACATGATCTCTTTTGAACCCGTTCCTCCTTGAACATTGAGAACATTGCTAAAAGTTTAAGTTGGGGGTGTGGGTCAACATGAAAATGGGCAAGGTTGTGAAATGAGACTGGGACCCCGTACCTCAAAAGTTCATGTGAATTTATGAAAGCTCCCAAAAAAAAAGAGGTTAAAAAAAAGAGAAAAAGAAAAAGAAAAACAGAAAAAAAAAATGTGTGTTGTCATAAAAAGTGAGTTATGTAATGGCAAAAAGGGAGCTTGAGAATAAAATAAAGAGGTGTGCAAAGTGGGGTGACCGTGACTTTATTGTGCTAACGGCAGTGGGAATTTTACAGACCACACAGCCACTTTGCGGACCACAGTTGGAATTTTGCAGACCGCACTTCCACCCTGACCTCTACATGTTTGACAATAAAATCCCCCCTGCTTTTATGTTTTCCCTGTTGGAGATCGATATAGGTGAATGGGAAATGATGGGATGAAAAATGAAGGGAATATAAAAGATCCCTTTTGCTTTGGTTAAAGCATTTGTCCCACATAGGAAAAAGAAAGAAAAAGAGAGGTGTATATATTACATTACACCTCCTCTAGTTGCTAAAAGGGTTGATGAGGCAAGGACCCATCGCGCCGTCGTCGTCGTCGCTCGCTCGGTTCGGCTCGGCTTCGGCTTCAGATTTGGATTCGGATTTAGATTTAGATTTGGATTTGGATTTGGATTTGGATTTGTCAAAGATCGATTGATTGATTGTCTTGTTGGACAAACTTTTCCTTATTTATTTATTTATTTATTTATTTATTTAATTATTTAATAAATAGGAATCCATCCAATGCGGATCGACCCTGACCCGCGCGCGACCCGCGACTTGTGACCGACCTGGTCCGTTTTCTCTCTTCCCGGATTTTTTCGAATTTCCCTCCAAACTTGGTGACTGATCTGAATGGTTGCAAACATTCAGAATCAGTACCTCCAACCTGGTGACCAATCTGAATGATTGCAAACATTCAGAATCAGTACCTACAACGGCTATAAATTCTTGATTCTTTCCAGAATTCAACACGATTTTGATCTGCAATCAAACTTTCTCAAAAATTCTCTTCTTCTTTATTCTGTGTGATATACTGCTGTTGAGTGGTTCGCTGCTATTGGAATTTGGAGTACTACTATTCTGTTAAGATAATCGTTCTATCCTGGGAGGGGATACTCCATCAACCTCAAGTAGTGTGAGGAGAATAATTTCCTTAAGGACACACTTTGAACTAAGTGGGATCGATTATATTCTGAAAAATAATTATACATTGTTTTTGTTCTTCTCCAATTTCTACTGTTTACTGTTTTTGTTTCTACACTATTTTTACTAAGTGTTTGACAGATTGTTTAAAAATTATTTTAAAACGTATACAGATTATTATTGCTAACACTCCCCTGCTTCAATTGTCACTTGTGACTACCTCATACCTCATGTCAATGACTTGTACAACCACTAATAACTCTCCTTATGTATCAACAGACAATGGTATGATCAAGAGGAAAGGCGGAGACTTCAAAGGCCGGGGTAACTAAGGAAAAGACAAAGGTAGATGTGCCTTGCCACCTAGTTTACAAAAGGTGATTTCTAAGAAGCAATCAGACGTCCGGGGGAGAGAACGAAGCTTATCGGAATCTGATTCCTATGTCCCATCTAGGGAGGACTCGGAAGGCAACTCATTGTCTCAATTTGAAGAGCGCAATGAGGAAAAATCCCAACAACAAGGGCAGTCTGAGCCCCAAGCTGAGCCTTCCACATCTCAGGACACCTCCCAAGACACAGCCAACATTAGTCATGAGGCAAATGCAGCCGCACCCGACTTTGATTCTGATGATGCCCTCAATGATAGAAAAGGGAGAAAGGTTGCAAGAGATGGGAAAGACAGGACAAAGAAAAAGGTGGTTTAGGAAGACCGGTTCTTAAGCTACAATGCATTTGTTGACTTCTAAAAAGGATGTCAAAAAAGATACTTGACTAATGAGAGGCAATTCCTTAAAAAATATCCAGACAAATATAGTCCGATAGTATTGGAATAGTTTACAAAAAGAAAAGGCTAGATGCAATTCACTGAAGAGCTGGTTGATGTTAAAAAGCATCTTGTCCGGGAGTTCTACGCCAACACAACGCACATAGTCAAAGGGATCAAGGTTACAGATGTGCGCAACCTCAAGGTGAAATTTGATCAGAGAATATTGAATGCCTACCTTGGACTTGAGGATGTTAAGCCAAAGAAGTACCTGGCCAAACTAGCTGTAGAAGGAAGAGGTCCGACTGTGGGTTGCTAAGATTCTTGCACCATGGCCTACCCCTTCTTGGATAGGTGTCGAGATGCTAATATTCTGCAAGATCTTGAGCTTCGAGGCAAATGGGTTGGCAGACATTTATGTGTACAAGATTTGATCCGTGCTTGAATGAAAACAATATAACTGTGGAGACGGCAGTGCTCGTTGATTTTATCATGGCCGGGTAACTAATTAATATGGGTGCCTTGATGTCGACCAACATTACTCTAGTAGCACAACAGGAAAACACCTCATACTTGTACCCCCAGAACCATCACGGAGTACCTGACAAATGCAAAAGTGGAGTCTAGACCATTTGACACCAAGATTGCGCCAACCGGCCTCTTTGATCTGTACAAGTTGCAAGACCCCATAAACCCCAAATCAAAAAAGAGGAGCCAGCCTCCCACTACTAGCCAGTTTGATGAGCCTATAATAGCAGCTTCCGGTCCCTCTCATATCCCTTATCTTCAGCTGAGCCCTCTACTCATGCCAGGGACACTGCTTCTAAGCCACCATCAGCCCCTACTCTACTATCTACACCAGCTCTAAGGCACGTGACTCTGCCTACTAGCCCGTTATCTGCCTTGCGGGTTCTTAGACGTTGATGAGTCTCAACAACTAGATATAGTCAGCTACATCCAAGCTATCAGAGCTATCTAGTGTTGTTTCTGCGTAGCCCTCTGCACAGCCAAACACTTCTAACACTTCTAGGAAGCTTACTCAGATCTTGGATAACCAAAAGGCGATCATGGACACATTGTTTTAACATGGTGCAGTGATTAAGAGGTTGACCAAGAAGGTGAAGAAGATGAGGAAGACTCAGGCCCGTAAGAATTCAGCTGAGTCATTGTGGACTGAAGTAAAACAGATAGCTGAGGCAGGCAACTTGCCCTTTAACATGCTGAGTGATACCGCCCAGCCACACCTAGCCTCAAACCTCTCAAGATGACCTATCACTCACGCGGAGGAGCCCTGCCTTGCATCCAGCACTGCTACTGCGATGCGTGACATGTTCACACTCAGGAAACTCACTATCCATTTAGCTGAGTCGACTCGAACTGACCCGCCTGGTGATACCCAAATGTCTGAGGATATTACTCTGCCCCTTTCTACTATTTGATTTTGATTTGTTAAGCATTGGGGATAATACTTACTTTTATTTGGAGGGGTGGACAATTTGATTTGATTGGATGAATTTGATGACATTGGGATGTAATAATTGGATGATTTGTTTTGTTATTTTTAAGTAGTTTGATACATTTAGTAGTAATCTATAGTTTTTTTTTGGTAGTATAAATAACTATGCTTTTATTTCTTATTGTTGTTAAGATTTTAGTTTTTTTAATTTCATGATTCTTTCCAAAAGTAGTCTCGTGTGTGAACCGGTGACTTTTTCGAGGATGGATAGTGTTACAACTTTCCTAAGAAATTAGTTTGTTGCAAGTAGTAGTAGTAGCAGTAATGAATAAAATTCTTAAGCAAGTTTTATGTGAAAACATGTTATTTATATTTCATGTGGTACCAACATACTTAATTGCATGCTTATGGTTTGAAACAAGGTTATTGTGAATCATTTTTGAGAAAGTAACTCTAGTAAAGGGACTTTGAGACTCTTAAGTTGTCTTTGATGATCATTAAGTGGTTGAGTAGACCATTTAGATCTTTGACTCGGTTGTGGTTATTGTGGGTTTTAGACTCTATCTTCTTTTACTGTCTATTTGCATGAGAGGTAAGATGAAATTTTGTTGCTAGTCCAAGTGCTTGAATGAATAGTCTAGAACTTGTCCCGAATGTGCTTCAAGGCAAAATTTTGAGTTTTTGTGGTTTGAAAGATGATTTTAGGCTTCCATTGGATCGTTTGATCTTTCAATTGCCACCCTATGATCATCATCCCTAGTCAACCCCCTTTGCGCCTTTAGCCTTTGTCTTTTGGTAACTTTGCTACAAGCCTTTCACCTTTGGTTCATGATCTCCTCTTGGCACCCGAACCTTCTTAAGCACTCATATGTAGTACGTGGCTCAAAGCCTAAGTTTGGAGGGAGATTTGAGAAATCTAAAAGAAGTAAAATATGATCTTCATGAAAGCGAAAGAAAGAAAAGCAAGTAATGTGAACAAAAAGGAGCCCAAAAAGGGGCAAAAAGGGAGATTGATGAAATATAGTGAGCAAGTATCTCTAGTATAAAAATCAAGAAAGAAAATGATTGAAATTGTCAACAAAGAGTGATGGCAAGTCTCTCTAGCTACCAAGAAGGAGAAATACCTCCAAGGGTTTTATCTATAATGTTATAAGAAAAATGTGAGCCAAGAAATGACAAGTGAAGTACTCAAGGAAGGGTGTAACCACTTGTATCCCATATAGTATCCTACCCGAACCAAAAACCTTCATTACAACCCGAAAGAAGTCCTATTGATTTCAAATCGAGTATGCTTACATTAGTGGAGATGTACATGAGGGGAAAGCCTATGGCACTTGAAGCTTAACTTGTGAACATTCTTTGTGAGAGAAGAGTGAAACCTTTGATGCACTAGAAATTGAGTGTTGAATTTTGAAGTGAGCAATGCAAATGGAAGATAGAAGAAGAAGAGTTTGGAGTCCACCATGATTAACAGAAAGAATAAGAATCCTTGATTAATGGAGTTAACTCTCGAGGCTCAATGTCACACGAGAGTCACATAAGATGAGCAAGTTACACATTTTTGAAAATTTTGACACCTTGTTTGAAATGCATGAGTATTGTGGGTAATTGTTGGTCCCAAATAAGTATAAATGACTTGTGGGTGACTCCTTGTAACCATAGAGTGTGGGAATGAGGGAGATAATCTAGTTTCTTGAGGACAAGCAAAGACTTAAGTTTAGGGGAGTTGATAACGGTGGATTTTAATCACTTATTAGTACCTTCTTGTTATATTTAGTTCGAAAGTACTGATTTTGTCCCCTAATCTAATGAAAATGGTTGAATTGCAGTTATGCTGAAAATGTATGTTCAATAAAGAAAAATGACTCAAAAAAGAGATGTTCTAGACAAATTCAGCAAAGATGAGAAGCGCTGAGAAAAGTGCGGTCCACATAATTACAATTGCGGCCGCAAAAGCAATTGTGATCCGCAAAAGAAGTAATGCAGCTGCAGAGGAAGAACTAAAGCTTCAGAAACTTTTGGCAGAAGTGCGTCCACAGAATAAAATATATGGTCATACTTGGTTTGCAAAATAGGTTCGCACTGACAAGCTTGAAAGATTAGAGAATGAGCAGTTAGACAAGTCTGAAGCCTCCTCAAATAAGGTTCACATAACTTAAAGTGCGACTACAAAAGCTGATGTGCAGCCATAAAAGTTGAAGTGCGATCACAGGACTTCCCCTACTGAAAGCATAGGCAATGTCAATCCAGCAAAATACGGACCACAAAGCTGATGTAAGGCCGCAGAACCCTCCGAATGGCATTTCAAATGTCGGGAGCCCTATAAATAGAACTTTATGACCTTTTTAATGCATCTTTTCATTGTAGCAGCTAGGAGTTAGTTATTTTTAGCTATTTGGAGCAAGTTTGAGCTACAATCGGAGAAGATCATCTCCTCTTTCATTTATTTTTAGTTTTATGTCTTTGATTTATTCTTATTTTCATCTTTTCATGTCACTTAATATAAGTAGCTAGACTTTTATCTAGGATTGTGATCCAGCCCTAGCGTGTAAATCTTATGGGTTATTAATATTGTGCTTGATATTGATTGGGTTAGTGTTATTAGTCTTGTTTATGACTTAAAGTTAGAACTGATGGTTGCAAACATTGATTCATGAGAAAGAGGAACTTAGTCTAGAAAAATTTGGCTAACAAGAAATTAAACTAGTTGAGTTATTGATTAGTGTAATTAACGGATTTGAACCAGAGACATGGATAATCTAACTTGGGCTCATATTCAATTGCAGTTATAGCTGCCCATTTGGACTTGAAAAATCTTGATTGGGCATAATCACTCTTTAACCGAAATGTATTGAGTGATTACTTGAGTATTGAGAGTCGTAACAATCCCGATCTATCAAGCAAGCATAAATTTACTTTATCTATTACGTTTATACCTAGGTTAAGATAACAACCTTCTGATTTTCTCCATTTGATAAAACTTCAAAAATATTTTGTTTATTACTTGTTTGCTATCTTTGTTCACAAATTATATTAGTTTAATTAGTAAAATTGATATCCACCTTTGTTTTAAAGATAAATTGAGTTATTTCAAGTTTCTCACTTAAGTGTTTACCATAACACCCATATTAAACTCCTTGAGGTTCGAACCGACTAGCATTGGGTAATTATTATTGTAACGACTATTTCATATTTTCTTATTTGGGGAGTGACTTGGACGTGATCAATTAGGAGCTCGAATTTGGGTAATTTTGAAGGGGAAGTTCACGACTTGGATTCGGGTACGTATTTTTTACTCGAATTTGGTTATTCTTAATTATTCCAATCTTGATTTTAGCATTTGAATGATGAATCTAAGTTAAGAAATTAGGAATTTTGAAAAAATATTTCTAAAATGAAAAATTGGGATTTGAACCCCGATTCGGAGTCGGATTTGGATGAAACTTATATAGTTGCACTCGTATTTGAATGGGTATTTGGAATTGGTGACTTTTATTGGATTTCGGGAGGTGGGACTGAGTTGACCTTTTGGTTGACTATTGTTAAAGATCAGAGCTTTATATTTTGGAATCGATTGCTTTCGCCGTGTTTGGTATTATTGAGTTATTTTTTGCTAGATTTGACTCGTTCAGAGACTGATTTGAGAAGGAAGGACTTTTTAGAGTACTGATTTGGCTTGTTTGAGATAAGAATCTTGCCTAACCTTGTGTGGGATAATTCCCCTTAGGATTTAGCTTTAATTGTTTATTTGTGTTATGTGAAAGCAAGGTGTACATGAGGTGACGAGTGTGTACACAAGTGCTATGTGTTGTTTATGACCGGATTTGACCCGAGGTTGCTTCTATTACCTTGTTTTGATTGGGAGATCTCTGTGCTACGTGTATTCACTTTGGATGATTACTTCAGTGTATTTTCCATGCTAGAGGTCATATTTTAGGATTTTACTTCTTAAATTGGCCAAGTTGCGTGTTTGTGAGATTGTTGCTAAATTGGGTTAACTGAATTCATGCTTATATGTCGAACACCCATTCACATTTTTTTATTGATATGTCCCTATGCACAGCATTGGTAGATTGTGAGTTTATATCTTGATGACAATTGTTGGCATGTTATGTTATTATGAGTGTGACACATGTGGACGTGTTGGGCCAATTGTTTGGATATTGTCACGAGGTCTTTTCTGTGATATACATTATTATTGGTATTGCACATATGGCGAGACAAGACGGGCTATATTGGTTTTGAATATGTGACGAGACAAGGTGGGATGAATTGTTAATACGCGTGTGGCGAGACAAGGTGCGTATTTACTTTATTTTAGCACACGAGGTAAGATAAGGATGGTATTGTGATGTTGTTGTACGTGATGGTTTCGGGGGTTATTCTTGCTAAGATTATGTAATATTTTGGATGGCATTTCTGATATTATTATTGTGATGGGACGAAAGTAATATGTTAATTATGTACTCATTTTCATCGAAACTTTGTGCTGTATTTTCATATATTGTGGAATATCGTTCGTCATGTTATTTCATATACCTTCTTTTCTATTTGATGATTTATTGATATTACTTTTCACTTCATATTATATTGCCAGTTATTGATTTATCAAACATGTCATTTGACTAGTGAGTAACATATAACTTGAACCTCGCCACTACTTCACTGGAGTTAGTCTTGATACTTATTGGGTACCGATTGTGGTGTACTCATACTATGCTATGCACATCTTTTTGTGTAGATCCTCAGGTAGGCCTTAGCATAGTTTCAGATTGAGCTTAGAGTTCACACAGAAACTCAGGGTGAGCTGCACTTCATAGATCTATTTCGCAGTTCTCCAATCCCTATTCTATTATTATTCATGTCCATTTGTATCTCAGATAGTTGGTTATGTATTCAGACATATTCTCTTATCGTAGTAGCTCATATACTTGTATCACCTAGTTTTGGAGTTGTGCGTTGTTGGTCGTGTTTAGGCCGTGTGATGACTTCATCAGATTTTGTACTGTTTTGGATTATTACTGCCTCTCTCAATGTTATTTTAATATTAATTTAAAACTTTATTTTTGTGGAATGTGAGTTAGCTTGCTTAGGCGCCATCACGATCTTAAGGTGGAATTTAAATCATGACAGGTGAAAAGATATATCGCATGAACTTGGCCTTAAGATTAGGGGTAAACTATATATTTTACCTATTTTTAAAGTTATAAATTAATATTTACTATTTATTGTAATTTTTGTGAATATTACACATAAATTTATGCTCCATACCCAATGCATTACATCCGCCAATGAATGAATCTGTAACATTCTTAGATACGTTATTCTCTACACCCAGCTTGAATCTTTTGACTTCCATTTTGTCTTGAATAAGGTTTGTCACACCTAGGTCCTCCAACATATATCTAAACCGTTTTTGATAATATATTGAATCTCTTGATGCTCATCAGATTGGATCTTAGGATGATTCGTTTAGCTTGATTTTGAACTTAACTTCATATTCTTCTAGGCCAAATGGATCTATAAACAATTAAATATTTAGTCTTTACATCAGTAGCCATACATATTATGTGCTTCTGGCTGTAAAGGTTGGTTTGCTCATGTCATCAATTTAATATTAAAAATACCTTCTTACGTATCACTCTTAATGACCTGATATACATTAAACAATCAATTTATTTTGTTCCCAAACTTTCTTAGTAGTATTTGTCAATGAGAAAAGCTCTATAGACTATATGGCTTCAAATAAGCCATTGCCACATGATTCTATGGGTTTACCTACTTATTTTTTCACTATGGATTCAAATGCAACACTATTCGCTTTTTTTTTTTCTTTCAGTTATCTTATTTTCTTGAGTGTACTGTTATTTTTCTTAAATGGATTCTTCTTTTTATATATTTTTTTTTGAGCCAAGGGTCTATTGAAGATAGGGGTAAGATTTTACGTATGCACTATCCTCTCAGACGTTATTTGTGAGACCGCACTAGGTATTGTTATTGTTGTTATTGAATTCAAATGTAACATGTGAGATTGCTCTCTTTTTATTTATAAAAAAAATTCTACCTAAGTTATAAATAAGTAAATATTTCAAATTTATAAAATAAATAAAATAATAAAATTACTTTTAAGATGAATATAATCTCCAATATTATATTTGAAATTGCCAATTATATATGAGAAGTGGCCTACTCAAATTATTTGGTATTACTAATAATGAAGTTCTTTTAATTTTTACACCATGAAGTTGAATCGCGTAAGATGTATTTCACAAAAATGGATAAGAATGGATATAATAGTTTATATTATACGAAAGGACATTTTAAAATCATGATAAATTTTTGTAAAATATTTTTGAGTTGTGATCTTGTTCAGAAGATGAAAGTAACAAAAATGAGAATGCTTAGATGGATGTGTGAGCATACCAGGAGAGATAAGATTAGGAATGAAGTTATTCGGGTCAAAGTGGGAGCGGTCCCCATGGAGGACAAGATGTGTGAGTCGAGGATGAGGTGTTTCGGGCACGTGTAGAGAAGAAGTGCTGATGCGCCTGTTAGAAGGTGTGAGCGATTGGCCATGGCGGGTCTGAGGAAAAGATAGGATAAACCAAAGAAGTACCGGGAAGAGGTGATTAGGCAGGACATGGTGCTGCTCCAACTTACTGAGGACATGACCCTTGATAGGAGGGTGTGGAGGTCGAGAATTAGGGTAGAAGGTTATTAGGTAATCGAGAGTTTTCCTGTCCATTACCAGTAATATTAGTAGCAATCTTTCATATTCTTAGAGCTTTATTTACGCCATGTTGTTTCGTTCGCTTCAGTTATCTATTTTTCCTGTTGTTATTGTTGAGGCTAATTCTTCTTTTTTCTTCTTTTGTATTTCTTTCTTTCTTCTTCTTCTTTCCTTCTCTTCTTTTATTCTTGAGGCAAGGGTCTACCGGAAATAACATCTCTACCTTTATCAGATAGGGATAAGTTCTGCGTATACACTATTTTTCCTAAATCCTACTTGTGAGATTAAACTGAATTTGCTATTATTATTATTGTTTTGAGATTGCGACCTTAAATGCTTAAATAGATATTTTCTAAAAAAGTACTAAGTTTGACAAACAATTAAAATATTATGAAAGAGAAATAATAAAGTTAGTAATGTTCTTGTGTCGCTAACTCTTATAGTAATATATGCGATAATAAATAATACATGCGCGATTTTTACATAACAAATATGCGATTTATAATTTCACCAGGATAAAATAATACCGGTAAAAACCTTATAAGCGATCAAACTGAAATCACTTAGGCGATTATAAATAATACATGGGCAATTTCTAGGTAACAGATAAGTGATCTATGATTTTACCAGGATCTCTCACTTTATACAAAAATGATCCTAGTAATAACTAATAAACGATCTACTAGAGATCCCTTAGGCGATCATAAATAATATATGCGCGATTTTTAAATAATATATAGGTGATTTATGATTTCACCAAAATCACTCACTTTATAAACAAAACAATCACGATAATAACTAATAAGTGATTAACCAGAAATCACTTACACAATCCACTACACCAGATTTAGAATATCAGAAGTACTTTTATCTTCCCTATTTTTACCTACTGAAACCAGAAAATAAAATCTACTAATCAAATATATATTTTTGCAAGACGTCAACTATGGAGCACTCTATGTTACAAGTATGAATATCAAAGTATATACATTTATATGTAGCAAGTTTCGAAGAAATTTTGCTTGACACTTGCCAGAAAAATGGAGAATTGGTTCATCCACTTGCTTCTGCACACTTGAAGGTGTTGGGAAACTAAAATCACTATACTTAAATTGTTGAACTTAATAATCAAACACAAGAGAATTAAAATCTCTAAATTATTTTATAAGAATAAACAATCGACCTGCAATATGTGCTTTTAATTATTTTAAAAGATGTGGGCGCAAGGCAAACGGTTTACCTGTCACAGGACGAGACGTAAATCCCGAGACGCTGGGCGAAACCCCATGAAACTTTTAATTTTAATATTTTTTAAATAATATAATTGAAAAAAATATCTTAATTTACATAGAAACTATATAAAAAATTCAAAAAATTATAAAACAAATGGACAATGTACATAAAATTACTTTTTATAGAAGCATTTCACTGCATTAACAAGAAATAACCGATATCATGCCTACTACAAGCAACTTAGAGTTTCCCATGTTGCACTCATAATACTTTAAAAACATGAAAATATAGCAACAAATGAGAAGAAAGAGTAAAAGTAGTATTCTTCGTCCTGGATCTAAATTATTTTTATTTTATCACCATGACACCATCAGACATCAAACATAGCAGATCCAGTTCTTATGTAAAATAAAATAAACTATCCACTCCATTTCATACAAATTTAACCTCAACGCTCTTGCGTTTCTTTGGCTCAGGAAGAAGTAACTTCTTAACAATAATTTCATCTTGACAAATAGCAAAAATTATATGAGAATTTACTTTTGTAGTTTGAGAAAAACTATTTATTTCACTTTGGGTAGAAGAAGACAAAGTGAAAGAAAAAAAAAAAGTGAGGACTAAGTATTAAAAAAACTTTTGTTGGTTTGACTGTTAATTTTTTCTTTTAGTTTTGAGTATTTAAGAAGCAGATATTTGAGTATTTAGACTTAAATTAAGGACTTATTAAGAAAATTTTATTTTAATTTGGGATAGTCTTCTCGGCTTACGCCTCCATGATAAAATGTGCCTCGTGCCCAGGCGAATGCCCAACGGCAGCTAGGTTTGCGCTTTTTGAAACTTAGCCCCTTAGGGTTTCCTGGGGCGAGTTTGTTACACCTTGCTCTAGGGCTCGCCCCAATTTTGTTGTTTAAAATACTATTAATTATGTATGAAATCATTGATTGTAATAGTTGTTTACCCGTAAAACGGTACAGTTGAATTTATAAGTGATTTCTAGATAAGTGAATTAATTTGATCTTGAAATAATACAATAATTGAAGAAATGTATAATACTCAGCCTTGAAATATAGATGAAAATAGCAGAGATGAAAATTCCAGGACAGTGCTTCCGGGCACAACGATGATGAGATCAAAAGGCAAGAAAGTAAAATTATATAAAGCTTTGTATAGAATAGCGTGTAAGTTTTGCCAGAAAATTTGTGTCCTTTATAATGATAACTGAGCTCACTATTTATAGCTATGTCTAGGGAAGGAAGTCCTATGATCTACCCTCCTTTATTGTCAATTATGAGGGTCATTGATGAAGACGTAACGGTGAACATAAATGCCAAATTCTCTATAACGGACCATCGCTCTTAATGCTGCAGAATATTCCCTATTAAATGCTATTAGGCGCAGAGTATTCACACATTTATGAACGTTATCCTTTCTGGTGGCAAGCGGAATGGCTGTGTTCGGTCTTCGGTCATTCCATTCTTGGGTTCCTCGTGTCCTCCCTTTATACGACCACGTGCCATATCATATTTCACCCTATACAGATAGTCCCCCTGCTTTCTGGTGACATAACTTTATGTTACCGAGAAGTTGGTAGAAATACCTTTTTGGTGGAAATTACTATGACTCCCTCTAAAGGTTACTGACAGTTGATTAGACGCACGTCTCTCCACATTTAATGCCCGAACACGAGTCATCCCATGATTCAGCATAACTTTTTCCGATTATCGAGGTAATCATGGCCATGAATTAGCCACCAAAATTTACTTATATGCCACATTCTTTTCCTTTGCATTTCATAATTTCTCGAACTCCTGATGTGCATCTTTGTTTTCTATTCTTCTCTAGTTCTCTTCAAACACAAAACCTTTTCCTTCTTCTTTTTCAATGGCTTCTTCCTCTAAGTGTGCTGGTTCTACAAAGAACAAGAACAAAACCAAGGACTCTGTTCCTCCAACGGTGGGTTCCATCATCCCAAGAAAGCTCAGTACCACAAAGGACCTTGAAGAGAAATTTCCTACTGCTAACCCTCGTACATGGGCTGTTAGTAAGTACCCCTCTTCCATTCGTCCTTCCAGTATGCCTGCTGTGAAGGAAGATTGTCGTTGCCATGAGTTGGATATCATTGCTTCTAATCTATCGGAGCGAGTGGCCCTTCCCAAGGAAAGTTTTACATACTTTTACACGTATCCCTTTACTTTAGGTACGTTTTCTTTGAGTGGAGAGCTTGATTCCATGATAGCGGAGTTTTTCCTTCGCTAGCAAGTGTGTTTTGGCACAGGTAAGTCCTTCAGTGTAGAGGACGATCGCTTGTCTTCAATGCTTGTGCCAGGAAACTGGAGAGGAGCTAACCTTAGCTCATATGATGAATCTTTATTCCCCTAAAATCTTTCATGGGGGAATGATAAACCTCAGCAAATGCGGCCACCATGCTTTGCTATCTAGCATGGATGATAACGACGACCGTGGGTGGATGGAATGGTTCATTGTAGTTGCCACTAATGACATCATTCCGACAACGGCTTCATCCTTTTCGGCTACTTGGAACCGCACTTGTAAGTTCTTTGTTTTGTATTTCTTTTTACTATATATTCCTTTGTGGTCGTATCAACTATTCACCCTTCGTATGTTTCAGTAACTCGATGGATCCCATCGGTGGTGGAAGGTTCGGACCGCTGGGATCAGAAGATCCTAGACGTCACAACGCCCGAAACTCGTTTGTGAAAAGAACTGGCCCTTAAATACGGGTGGAAGGCCAAAAATTATGGTAATTTTAATTTACCTTGCTTCCATTTTTTGTATATGAAGCAGTTGGCTGAGACCTTCTAACTTGTTCATGGAATTAGGTCTACCTGCAGAATCTTTTGCTGTCCCCGAGGAGGACGTTATGGTGGATCTTGCTGATGTAACGAGGCTGCTTCAGGAAGCACTTATCGAACAGGTATCTTCGGGTCTGTTTCGGGTGCCAACACTTCTTTACGGAGTCCTCGGCCGTAGGATAAGCAAACTAAGAGAAGACGTCCCTCCACGGTTGGGGAAAAGAATAAGAGGGCAAAGACTGATGCCCCCGAGTCATCTCCGATACTGATGACGGCTGGTCCTCCTTCTAGGCCGGTCATAGACACCGTGATGATTGATAATGACGAAGAAGCTAATGATGAGGGAGCTTCTCTTCATAGAAGGCAATGATCCTCATCATCTCAACAGAATGCTCGACCTGTTGGGATAGTTACACTAACTGAAGACGATGTCTCGGCACTTTGGGGAGAATCTAATTTGGTAAAAAATGCCAACTCCTGTTTTCGGGCCCCAATTGTTGTAAACGGTGTTGTGTGGCTGAGTACCAGGTCCTTTCCGTCTTTGGTTGGCGAGCATCCAATAGCCAGCATTGCATTTGATGTGGCTGCTTCTCATTCTTCAACTCCATCAGCTTCATCTCCACCTTCACCAACACCAGCAACTGCTACATCACTTTTATTTCCATCCACTCTTCTACCAACAGTTGCTACATCACCTTCATCGGTTGCACCTGACCATGAAGAAGGTGTTCCTTTTCCAAAGTCCCCAGTTCACGGGAATTTGGGGCAAAATTATGCTGCCCCTCCTGAAGATCCACAAAGGAGAAGGAACGTTACTTTTTCGGTCTCTACCAGATGCAACTTGCTATCCTGGCCGATGGAGCTTGCTAATTATCTGAAGCCTTTGGATTCTGAAAAAGACTGGGAGAAGATTCAGGCACTCTCGGGAGAGTGCTTGTTGAACTATGTCATGCACAACGCCGCAGAGGTACGTCCTTTTCTTCCTTCATTACTTCTTCTACATTTGTATGAATGTATTCTAAGTTTTACTTCTTCTTGTTTCGTAGGCCAATTTTCTTGCTTCTAAGGGCCTTCAAAGGTTGATTCGTGAAAAGGCAGAACTTACTTCTGAATGGAATCAGCTTTTGGTGGAACGAGAACAAATTGTTTTCTGCCTCTCGGAACTGGAATCCAAAGCTACTGAGGCCGTTGTTTTGGAGGCTCGTTTGCAGTAAAGTGAGCAAGAAGTGGTAACCCTTATCCAAGAAATTGGGCCACTAAGGGTTAGATTTGATGAAGCCAAGGCCAAATGGGCTGAAGTCCAGGACGCCGTTCTTGTTGCAACTGAGTGCGAGGCTGCTGCTGCCAAATAAGTTACCAACTTAGAAGCAACCTTGAACTCCAAAATCGAAGTGCTTGCTACTATGGGGGTGAAACACTCCCAACTAAAAGAGAAGTACAGAAAAACTATCGAGCATAACAAGCTCTTTAGTTCAACTGTTTGCGACCTTGACGTCAGTCTTAAGTATGCTAGGTCCGCCCGGGAAAGCCTTTCTGACGAGGTTTCCCAACTAAAAGAAGAACTTAAGCACCGAGGGGCTTCCCTCATTGTTGAAAAAACTTATTCCATGTACAGTATGAGGAGAAAAAACTTGGAAGAGGCCAAAGCTAGTATCATTGATTTTGATGCTGAAATTGCTAAGGCCCGAGAGCTTGGGTTGGGTGCTAGAAATGGACTCCTGGCGCAGTCTAATGCTCCTGGTTCTTCTGAGTCCCGTTCTGAATTTTTGGGAACTGAAGAGGGATTGGAAGGCGATGATACTGAAGACAAACTGGAGAAAATGTCGAGCCATGGGTGGACCCACATACATCTCCCAGGAATGCGGACACTTCTCTTCCTCCTGGTTCCGGAGGCGCTGCAGTTTAGCATTTCTTTTCTTTTTCCCATTTTGTATTTTACCGTTTTAGCACATTCTTGTAAATAAAGACATAGTTTTTGCTCAAGTATCGTTTGAATCTTACTTTCGTTTGAATATCCATGCAAGTCTTTAACCTTTGCACTTGCTCAAGAATTCTGCGCATGTTTTCTTGTTCGCGCTTTACTATGTGTGGTCTCGAATGTGCTTTCCTTGAAGCACTTTGGTTCCGAGTATTATCCTTTTTATGTGAGGGTTTCTATAAGTATTTGCATAAGTTTACTTTTTTCGTCCTTTTCATATGCAACTTTGGGTGTATTTTTCCCCAATGGCATTTTAGATTCCGGGCATAAATTCGTCTGGAACCAACCCTTTAACGTAAGGGTTTTTATAAGAGAGGGCCCTCTTACGTTGACGGTGCTCTTGAAGAGGACGTCTCATGTTCATTACGACACTAACATTTGAAGTACTTGTTTAACTTTAAAATGACAAAGTTTATTCATCGTTTAGACAAGAAACAAGATAAAAACGAAAGGATTTCATTTTATTCCTTCTATTTTCAAAAAATATATAAGCATTTGCTATGCTGAAAGGAAATTGCCATTACTTGTGGCTATCTTGTACAACTTGTTTCTACGGGGCTGTCTGCACAGTCTTCGGTCCCGATGACCCGTTGATGTGGCAGTCATTATTGTTATATTCTCATATCATTCTCCCCCCCCCCCCC
>MCJB01045815.1:23139-33570 GCA_002018475.1 Nicotiana obtusifolia
AAAAAAAATAGTTTTCGAATGTGAAGAATGCAAATTGGAATATTGGAAGTCTTATATCTTCGAAGATTCCACTAATGAATTTCTAGGTAATCCCTCACTCGGCAACATACCTTACTTCCCCTTAGGAATCCATGCTATCGAGCGAAAGAATACCTAACAATCCTCTAGTGGTTTGTGCTCATGAACGGTCGGGTAACCTCCACACGGTAGCAAACATAACTTCCCAATGGGAATTCGCTATCGAATCAAAGATTATCTAATTGTCCCCGAGTGGAAGCTTGTTTGTTTGCCTTGCTATCAAAGGTCTTATTGTTGCTATTTTCGCAGTATGCTTTCTGTCGCTGCCTCATTAAAAACCTTGCCAGAAAAATCCAATTGGGACAAAAACTGAACGAAGGGAAAAAGAGTGCAGCGCATACTTTCTGCCTGAATAATGTTCATCAGTAGTAATATCTTTTGAGATGTGCCATGTTCCAGTTGCTAGGAAACTTGTCTCCATTCTGATTCTCCAACTCATATGAACCTTTCCCGGTGATACCTAAAATCCGGTAGGGACCTTCCCACGTTGGACCTAGCTTCTCCGTGTTGAGCTCCCAAGTATTTTGGGTTACTTTCCTACTTTGAAATAACAGAAGTTGGCTCTTCAATTATAATATCGCTCCATTCTCTATTTTTGAGCTACCATTCTTACATGCGCCAAAGTTTTCCTCGAGCAGTTCCAAGTTGATTATCATCGCCTCATTGTTCGACTCTTCATCTGCCCGAAAATATCTCGAAGTAGGTTCACCTACTTCTATCGTGATTAGGGCTTCAACACCGTACACAAAGGAAAAAGGAGTTTCTCCTAAACTCGATTTGGCCGTTGTTTGGTAGGCCCATAGAACTCCGAGCAATTCTTCTGGCCATTTGCCTTTTGCCGCCTCCAACCTTTTCTTAAGGTTTTGAATAATCACTTTGTTTGTTCATTGCGCTTGATAGTTTGCGCTCGGATGCTAAGGGGAAGATGTGATCCTCTTTATCTTCAAATCTTTGAGGAACTTTGTAACTTTTGCACTGGTAGAATGTGGCCCATAGTCGCATGCTATTTCTTTTGGTATTTTGAATCTGAAAATTATATTTTCCCACAAAAAATCGACCACTTCGCGTTCTCCGATCTTCTGATAAGGATTTGCCTCCATCCATTTAGAAAAATAGTCAGTCAAAATTAAAAGAAACCTTACCTTTCCAGGAGCCGGTGGCAGTGGTCCGACGATGTCCATCTCTCATTTCATGAACGGCCATAGGGACAGAACCAAATGTAAGGGTTCTGCCGGTTGATGTACAAGTGGTGCATAGAGTTGGCACTTGTCACATTTTTGTACGAAGTCTTTGGCGTCTAGTTCAATGCGGGGCCAGTAATATCCTGGTCATACCAACTTCAACACTAAAGAATCTGCGCCTGAGTGATTGCCGCATATCCCTTCGTGGACTTCTCTCATGACATAATTAGTTTCTGACGCTCCTAAGCATCGGGCCAGCGGGCCTTAGAAGGATTTTCTATTCAATTGGTCTCTCTTGAAGCTATAATGTGCAGCTTTGGTGCGTAACGCCCGTGATGATTTGGGGTCTTCGGGAAACTTCCCGTGCTCGAGATAGTTGATTATTTCATTTCTCCAGTCCCAGACCAGACTAGTAGAGTTTACCACATAATAACCATCCGTTTCCAGGACTGAGCTCATCGGTTGTACTACCATTTCGGATTCAATCCCTTTATCTCTGTCGATGATCCTAAGTTTGCTAATCCATCCGCTTCTGCTTTATTCTCCCTCGGGATGTGAGTAATTGACCACTCCCAGAATTGCGCCAAAAGAGCCGAGACCTTTACCACATATTGTTGCATACGTTCTTCTTTGGTATCAAAGATCTCGTAGACCTAATTTACCACCAGCTGTGAGTCACATTTAATTTTGATAACCTTGGAATCACGTCCCCGGGCCAATTCGATCCCTGCAATCAAAGCTTCATACTCTGCTTTATTGTTAGTTAAAGTGATCGTTCTGATGGCTGGCCTTAGGGTTTCCCCCGGAGGCGTGATTAAGACTATTCCGAGTCCAGACCTCTTTACGTTGAAAGCTCCATCCGTAAACAAGGTCCAGACCCTCGATGTCGATTCTGACACCATTACTACCTCCATGGTTGCCAGAGGCAGTAGTCCCGGACTGCAATCAGCCATGAAGTTAGCCAAGACTTGCGACTTAATTGCAGTCCTTAGTTTATATTCTATATCGAACTCACCCATTTCGACGGACCATTTGGCCAATCTGCCAAGAGCTCGGGTTTGTGGAGGATGTTCCGCAAAGGGAAAGTAGTCGTCACCACAGCTATCGAGTGACATTAGAAGTAGGGCCTCAGCTTCCAAGCGGCGACTACGAGAGCTAAGGCCAGTTTTTCCAAATGTGGGTAGTGAGCTCCCGTTAAAATTTTTCTAAGGTAATAAATGGAAAATTGCATACCTTCGTCCTCCCTGACAAAAATCGCACTTACCACAACTTCTGAAACTGCGAGGTAGACTATCAATGTTCTGCCTTCTTTTGGTTTTGAGAGCAATGGAGGACTTGATAAGTACTTCTTTATGTCCCTCAAAGCCTGCTGGCACTCTACTGTCCATTCGAAATATTATTTTTTTTTAGCAGCGTGAAGAAGCGATGACATTTTTCCGGCGACCGGGAAACGAACCTGCTCAAAGATGCTAACCTACCTGTGAGTCTTTGGACTTCCTTTACGTTTGACAATTGATCCGGGATATCATCCATGGCCTTTATTTTGTTGGGTTTACCTCAATTCCCCTTTGTGAGACTAGAAACCCCAGCAACTTACAAAAACTGACTGCAAACGCGCACTTCTCGGGGTTAAGTTTCATGTCATGCTTCCTCAGGATGTCGAATATTTCTTGTAAATGCTTGAGGTGGTCACCTACATTCAAAGACTTAACGAGCATATCGTCTATATAAACTTCTATGGTTTTTCCCATTTGCTTTTCAAACATCTTATTTAGGAGCCGTTGATAAGTGGCTCCGACGTTTTTCAACCCGAAGGGCATTACATTGTAACAATATGTACCGAAATTCGTTATAAATGAAGTTTTTTCCTGATCTTCCGGGTTTATCTTAATGTGGTTGTACCTGGAATAAGCATCAAGGAAACTCATCAATCCATGCCCAACCGTGGCATCAATTATTTGATCGATATTTGGCAGTGGGAACGAGTCTTTCGGGCATGCCTTATTAAGATCTTTATAGTCTACGCACATGGGAGAAATTTATCTTCTTAGGAAGTACTACTACATTGGCTAGCCAGTCTGGATATCTCACCTCTCGAACCGAACCAATTTTAAGCAAGCAGATTACCTCTTCTTTGACGAATTTATTCCTAGCCTCCGCAATAGGGCGTTTCTTCTGCCTTACCGGAGATATGTTGGGATCCAAACTCAACTTGTGCACGGCTATTTCCGTCGGGATACCTATCATATCCTCGTCCGACCATGCAAAACAATCAGCATTAAATTTAAGGAATTCAATAAAATCATACATGAGCTCTAGGTGCAGTCCTGTCCCCAAATGGAATTTTCTTTCTAGGAAGTCCTCCAACAATGCAAATTTCTCCAGTTCCTCCGCCGTAGACGTCATTGCATCCATCTCTTCTGGAACTTGGAAATATCTTGGCACCTGATATTGTTCTGACAACTTTGTCTCCGAGCTAACTCCTTCTTGTTCGGAAATAGGTGTCGGCTCCTATAATTGCTATGCCATGTGTTCCTTCCCTTTGCTACTAGAAATTAAGATTGCATTCATCTCTCCTGCTGCCGGTTGATCACCTCTTATCTGCTTGATTCATTCGTGCATTGAAAACTTTTGCAATTGGTGATATGTTAATGGTACAGCTTTCATTTCGTGTAACCATGGCCTTCCCAGGATAATATTGTATCCCATGTCACCATCTACTACTTCGAAGAGAGTTGTTTTCATTACTCCTTCAGCATTTGTGAGCAACAAAATCTCTCCTAGGGTCGTCACACTTGCAAGGTTGAATCCAGCGAGGAGCTTTGTTGCTGGAATAATTCTTCTAGTGAGTTTAATTTGCTCCAATACTCTCCATTGTATGATATTAGCCGAACTTCTTGGATCCACTAGAACACGTTTATCTTAAAATCTAACACATTTAAAGAAATTACCAGTGCGTCATTGTGTGGAAGCAGCAATCCGTTTGTGTCCTCCTCTGTGAAAGTGATATCATCTTCCCGGAGTCTTTTACTATGAGTTATTGATACTTTCGTCTTCTTTACTACCGAAAAGGTGACCCCGTTAATCTCATTCCCCCCGAAGATCATATTCATCGTTTGGCGTGGGGGTTCTTCTCCTGCTTTTGGAAGTTCAACGTGTCTCTGTCACGACCATAATTGTTCTTAGCTCGGTCACTCAAGAATTTTCTGAGGTGAGCATTCTTCAATAATGTTGCCACCTCCTCTCGGAGGTGTCGGCAATCTCCTGTCCAGTGACCGTTCATCCCATGGTACTCACACCATAAATTGAAATCTCTCTGGCTGGAATAGAATCTCATAGGTCTCGGGAATCGTGCATTTTTAATGTTTCTCATAGCTGACACTAACTCAACTATACTAATGTTGAAGTTGTATTGCGATAACTTGGAGTAAGAAGGATCCCGAGATCCTGACGTCTCCTTATCCTGGAGTGATCTATTGTTTCGACCACGATCGGTCCCTCTGTCAGCGATGAACTTGTTTGTTGCTCAGAAGTTTCTGCCACAGCCTTCGGTCCGCTTGTATGGAAATAACTGGCCCCTCGAAGTCCTTCTATCCACGTCGTAGTCATCCTCTGATTTTCTCTGCTTTTCTCCCGTCCTTTGGCCGATGACGTAGAACCGACCTGGTCATCTTCGATCCTTATCTTTGACTCGTACGGTTGAGTACATCTGCCCAAGCTATTGCTTAAAACTCAAGAAGGCTCTCCTTCAGCTTCCTTGAAGCGTCTAAACTTCTTGGATTCGACCCTTTTGGTGAATCTTCAACTGCCCATTGGAGTAACATTATTTCTTTCTAGAATCGAGTAACAAACTTTCGTAATAATTCAGATTCCCCCTGTGTGATCCTGAATATGTTGGCCTTCCGGGCTTGCACTTTTATGGGCCCGGCATGAGCCTTAATGAAAGAATCTGCGAGTATCTCGAAGGAATCTATGCAATGGTTGGGTAATAATGAATACCACGTTAGAGCTCCCCTCGTGAGAGTTTCTCCAAATTTCGTTAGCAACACAGATTCAATTTCTTGAGGAGCTAAATCATTTCCTTTCACCACCGTTGTGTAGGTAGTAATATGCTCCTGCGAATCTGAAGTTCTGTCATGCTTTGGGATTTCAGGCATTTTGAACCGCTTCAGGATTAGCTCGAGTGTCGAACTCGGCTTGTACGGTAATTGAACATACTTCTTTGAGTTCGGGCCTTTCAATACTGGTGGCGCACCCGGGATTTGGTCCATATGGGCGTTCACTTCCCTCATGAACCGTAAAGGTTCATTCTTGAACGGATCGTTTTCGTTGTTGAGACCGGATCTGCTCCCCCCAGCACTGTCGGAGCCAACTTCACCCCTGGGAGTGTTATTATCGACTCTCTGTGTTTCTTGGTCTGTGGAGATAACGGGAGAAATTGGATATCGTCTGTTTGCATTATTCGATGCCCTCGATATTGCCTGTTTCAGTTCCGTCATAACCTGGTCCTGCCGCGTGAGATGACCTAGAATGATTGCCTGTTATTCTCGCAGGACCCTCATCGCATCCACGACATGTTCCTCATCAGCATCATCGGGAGTTGTATCCCGAACCTGTCGAGGGTACTGCCTGTCATGCACTGACGTGGCATCATTCTCCTCATTGCGGGTGTCACTGATTGAATCATCGAAATGAGGTTGATCCCCTCAAATTTCAGGGTTGTGCGTGTCGCTGACAATGTTATCTGTCATTTTTTTATGATTTTTTTAAGACAAAATAATCAAATCACGTTAGTAAAAAAGGCAAGGATAAATGTAATTGCAGGGCTATCTAGGCCCCACGGTGGGTGCCAAATTGTTCCCGTAAAAAGGTGGAGTTGAATTATACGTGGTTTCTAGACAAGTGAATTAATTTGATCCTGAAATAATACAATAATTGGAGAAATATATAATACTTAGCCTTGAATTATAGATGAAAACAGCAGAGATGACAATTTCGGGACAGTGCTTCCGGCCACAGCGATGATGAAATCAAAAAGCAAGAAAGTAAAATTGTATAAATCTTTGGATAGAATAGAGTGTAAGTTTCGCTAGAAAATTCGTGTCCCTTACAATGATAACTGAGTTCACTATTTATAGCTATGTCTAGGGAAGGAAGTCCTCGGATCATGCCCTCCTTTAATATCAATTATGAGGGTCATTGATGAAGATGTAACGGTGAACATAAATGGAAAATTTTCTGTAACGGACCGTCGCTCTTAATGCTGCAGAATATTCCCTATTAAATGCTACCGGGCGCAGAGTATTTAACACACCTTTATGAACGTTATCATTTCCGGTGGCAAACGGAATGGCTGTGTCCGGTCCCTTTGAACGACCACGTGTCATATCATATTGCACCCTATACAATAGTTTCTTTTGCTTTTTGGCTAAAATCAAGTATGAAATTGTTGCTTGTTCTGCTCTTTGTTATTTGTCATTAGGCTATTTTTTCTTTCTCTCCTTTTATGTATTTCTAGGAAATGCCTAACCATGCGAGTTTCTCTAATTCCACCTTTAGTAATCTAAGTTGAATCTGTTGCTTGATTTTTATATTCTTCTCCAATAATTTTATAATAACGCAAAAACCAAAAGAAGAACAAAGAACGTGCAATATCAGTATAGGGGTGGGCATAAAAACCAAAAAATCAAACTTCGAACAGGATCGACCTAATTTGGTATTTCGGTATCGATCTATTCGATATTTCGATATTCTTCGGTATAGGTTTTTTGGTATTTTGGTATGGTACTTGATATTGAGTTTACCATATTTCGGTATACCAAGATAGCGAGAGATTTAAGTGCTACACTGACCAGCCCGCCTCTATTTCAATTGTTCAGCCCAATAAAACTAAGCCCCACACTTATAACCAACTGCCCAATGCCCCAAGCCAATACTGCAATGATCTGCTTATCCATATACTGTGATGCGTTCATCGATGGTGTAGTGTATACATAACCTTTGCTTTTATCATTTTCTTTGGTTCTTTTGCTCCCTTTTTTAACGCTTTATTTAGTGTTTCAGTCTGATAAAAATGATTGAATACGACAAAGGTCACTGTTGCTTCTTAGATATGCCAAACATAAGGTCCTCCTACACTAGATTTGGTATAATACCGAAAGCTTACTGAAACCATACTGAACCAAATAAGAAAATACCGAACCATACCAAACTATTTTGGTACGGTATTTGATATACATAATTGATATACCGAATATCAAAGTACCAAATAATAATCAAAATACTGTATCAAAGTACCGAATTCTCACCCTTACCACAATAGGCAGATGAAAAATTTTACTTGTGGTATTTACAAAATTATCTTTTTATTTTTGTTAATTTTAATAAAGTACCCATTTAAAATTGATATTGGAAACAGACTCTCTATCCTCACAAAGTAGGGGTAAGGTCTACGTACACACGATCCTCCCCAAACCTCACGGTGTGGGATAATACTGGTACGTTGTTGTTGTTGTATATCTCCTCTTTAAAAGTTAGTGGAACCCGTAGGTTTACTAGCTAAATATTTTAGTCCAGCTGGGTATGAACTTTTATTGATCTTTGTACAAGGACATTTACAGCATGTTTGAAAAGTCACACAGGAATTCGATTTAAGTGTAATTTGTATAATTACACAGTTTGGCATATTTGTTTGGCCAAGTAATTACTTAATCAGCATGAAATTGGGTGTAATTGGAGAGCTGTAATTACACTCTCCAATTCATAAAGGGGAGGGGAGAATTGGTGGTAATTACATTGTGTAATTACAAGGTCACTTTTTAATTTATTTCCTTTTTGTTTTTATCTTACTTTATTTTCTTTATAACTTTTTATTTCCATTATTTAAATTTCTTTTTATTTTAATTTTTTTACTTTACTTTTTGATTTTAAAATATTTTTTTTGTACATTATTTATCTTTTATTTTGCTACCTTTACTTCTTGTGATTCCATGTAATTGCTCGTATATTTTTTTTTTTTTTTATTTTCTTCATTTAGTGTAACTGCGTTATTATTTTAGTTTTTGAAACTACACCTCCTAATATTAGAAATAAAGAGTAATTAACAAACTTGACATTAAATGTCACGACCCTAAATCCAACTAATCGTGATGGCACCTAATCCAACCCGCTAGGTAAGCCAATTTATCAATAATCCAACTCAAGGAGATCTACTGAGAAAAATAAATGATACATTAACTGAACTTTACAGAAATCCCAAGGATTGGCAGTACGCATCATGAGCTTCTAAGATTTAGAGCTTACAAAGATAGTATGAAATAAATACATCATCTGTTCGAAATGTACATAAAAAGATTTATAAATCTAGATCTACCAAGAATGAGAGGCAGCGATAACCGGCATGCAGATACATCTTCAATGCTAGCTCCTGCCATACACAGCAACATCAGCTCCAAAATCTGCAGGCAAGGTGCAAAAGTGTAGTATGAGTATAACCGACCCCATTTACTCAATAAGTAACAAACATAACTTTAGGTTGAAAGTAGAGACGAGCTGGGACAAATGTGGGAGTCCAACACCAATAGCCAACAACAGTTCATAACAATATAATGAAAGTGGTAAAAGAAATAACGCATAGATGTGATGCTCAGCTCATTAACTGTTAAGTGAAAATAGTCATGTTTTTCTGGTACAGCAGTAAAACCCAAATCCTTCATCGAAATCACCAAAATATGAGTGAGTCAGAAAAACTATGATTTTTCCCAAATCCTTTCAACAATAAATAAGATGTTTCATTATCAGATAGCATGAGGAAAGTACTTCTCTATGCCTATATATCAGTGTGCACGTGAAATCATGAATGTCACCAAAACCGCACAGCATGAGGGAATGAATCTCTATGCCAGTATGTCAAGTATGCATGTCAAATGCAACGCATCACAGTGATGAACTAATGTACTCACACTCTCAGAGTACTCAATCTCACTATCACACGCGTTCCAGTCATCACGCTCAGTCACTCAATACACTCAGTCACTCAGCAGTGAACAAGGAAAATCTAGCCCGGGGAAGATCCAGCGCTCGACACTCTTAGTCATTCAGCACTGTGCAGGGCAGATCCAGCCCAAATGAGTTAATAGCAATTGCGCTCACTGTAGGGGTGCAGACTCCGGTGGGGGCAGATCCAGCCCAAGCGCTATAACAAGCCAATCATGGCATGAATCAATAATACATGTTGCAGCATGCAATCCGATTCCATCATGAATCAATAATACTTGCTGTGGTGTGTAGCCTGATCCCATCATGAGTCAATAAAACCTGATGCGCGCGTGGAGCCTAATCCCATCAATATCACTCACAATCTGTCTATCAGGCATCAACTCAGTCATCAATCTCTCTAGTTTCTCGGGCTCACAACATCATAAAAATCACCCCAAAAATGATTATATGATGTATCAATAAATGGAAACAGAGACCGAGATATGATATGCAAATGAATGAATATGACTGAGTATGTAATTGCAATGTAAGTAAATAACTCAACAGCAGAAATGACCTCAGTGGGTCTCAACAGGATAAGCATATAGCCTAGACATGGTTTCTAACACGGATCACAGCTCAATTACCCTAGCACGTAAAAATTTCATGAATAGAAACAAGACTAGGTCAGTACACAGTACCACAGAATCTATCGAGTCGTAATTCACACAGTGCACGCCCACACGCCCGTCACCTAGCATGTGCGTCACCGTAACACCAAACACATATCATGTATATTCAGGGGTTCATACCCTCACCACCAAGTTTAGAAGTGTTACTTACCTCGAACAAGCCAAATCCAATACCGAGCAAGCCAGACGATGCTCCAAAAATAACATCACGCGCGTACCGACCTCCGAACGGCTCGAAACTAGCCAAAAGCAACTCAAGAACATCAAATAATGCCAAAGGAAATAAACTCAATTGATAAAGGTCGAATTTTTAATCAAAAGTCAAAAGTCAACCAAAAAAATTAAATTTGGGCCCGCATCTCGGAACCCGTCAAAACTCATAAAATCTGACAACACATTCAATTACGAGTCCAACCATACTAGTTTCAGTCAAATCCGACTCCGAATCGATATTCAAAACTCAAAAATTCACTTTATGAAATTTTAGACAACCCCCCCCCCCC
>MCJB01045815.1:33590-53678 GCA_002018475.1 Nicotiana obtusifolia
AACCCCCCCCCCCCAGGTTTTACTTTGAAATAATCAATCAAATGCCAAAACCGAAGATGGATTCATGAAATATAATAAAAAATGGAGTATAGAACACTTACCCCAATCTATATGGTGAAAAGCGTCTCCAAAATCGCCCAAATCCGAGCTCCCCAACTCAAAATATGACCAAATGAACAAACCCTCAATATTATATGTTTCTACCCAGCTGTTCTGCCTTATTTCTTGTGCCAAACGATCCCGAAACTCGCTTTTGATGCCTCCAACGGATTTCTTGTAAAATTCCAGTCAAATTAGGCTTTTGAATCATTCCATTTGACCTTATAATGAAGGAGATATGTTGTTTTCAATATTTGAAAATAGTGCAGATTTTTAAATACGAATTCAGTGGCAATTTCGTAATTAATCTGAAAAATCTTGCAACTCAATTCTTAGTAAAATGACCATAATTTCCTCATACGAAGTCGGAACTTGATGATTCTAGTTGTTATTGTTCTAAAATTATGATACGGATCTAATGCTTCAATCAAAATAGAAATTGGAGCTAATTTGCTTAATGTAGTACCATTTATGCTTGAAGAAATAACGTCGAAACATTATAAACGAGTGCAACACAACCCAAACTTATCCGAAACTCACCCGAGCCCTCGGGACCCCGTCCGAACATAACAATAAGTTCCATAACATAATGCGAACTTACTCGAGGCCTCAAATCACGCATAACAACATCAAAATCACGAATCGCACCTCAAATCGAATTTAATAAACTTTGAATCTTTCAACTTCCAGAAGTCGTAACGAACCTTATCAAATCAACTCGGAATGAACTCAAATTTTGCCCACAAGTCCCAAATGACATAACAGAGCTATTCTAATTCCCAGAACCATAATCCAAACCTGATATCATCAAAGTCAACTCCCCGTCAAACTTATGAACATTCCAAACCTTCAAATTGCCAACGTTCGCCAATTAGTGCCGAAACCTTCTAGAAATATCCAAATGCAAATCCGGGCATACGTCAAAGTCCAAAATTACCATCCTGACCTAATGGAACCATCAAAACTCTGACCGAGGTCAAATACTCAAAAGTCAAACTTGGTCAACTCTTCCAACTTAAAGCTTCTTAGTTGAGAATCATTCTTCCAAATCAACTCTGAATAACCTGAAAGCCAAAATCGACAATTCATATAAGTCATAAATACATCATATGATGCTTCTCAAGACTTCAAATAGCTGAATGGAAATGAAAATGCTCAAAACGACAGGTTGGGTCGTTACATTCTCCCCCACTTAAACATACGTTCGTCCTCGAACGTGCCAAGAGTTGTTCTTAAGCCATCAAATCGCCTTGTAACCTTACGATGCACATACCCAGGGGTGATCCCACATCACCCTATACCATGTAAGCCTCACAACACAACATTACTGAAGATCATTACTTTAACCTTAGTCTGTAAGCCTTAGAACCCAATTTCCAACATCCAAAATTTCTTATAAGACTCGAATCTCGCATCTACACATTGTATAAGTCTGAACAAGCTGTATCGATTCATAACCGTAACCCAAGATGTAATCACATGATATACCTCACAACTCGCATACTCGTAGCAATAATTTCCGATCACAGTAGCTGCTCAAAATAAACCTGATACCGGTAGTAAACCTTATATCAAATAAAACCTCGTTCAAAACCTTCGTACACTGCCGATGATGAAAGAAACACACAGAAACTCATAACCACTCATCAGTCCAACAAGTCATGGAGCTCTCTATCTCGTCCGACAAGAACCAAAGCCAAATACTAAGCTGACCTCCGATATTACTCTTCCAAACACATTGTAATCAAGTTCGATAGCAATCACTTCAGGCCCAAAACTTCATCTCATCAAATACAAGCTACTCCTGACATGCCACACCAATACTACCTAGAGCCACGACCCCTGCAATCGGTGCACCAATATGCAACTACTCAAATGCACTCAAAATAAAAAATGACTCAAATGAGAAAATTGTTCCGCAAGCTCAACAAGTACCACCACAACGCAATGCTAAGAACCCATCAAACACAGTAGAACCAAAACACATGAATCCATCACAAAGGATCATATCTCGGCATAACTGCACTGCAACGTGTGACCCCATCCAAACACCGATCGTATGAAATACCTCCAGCCATAATGCTCAAAATCAACAACCACACGCAATTCGATATTACGTACACAAAGTGAATGACCATAACCATGGAGAAGCGAGTAACACAATATAATACTGCCCAAAAAGACCATAACCAAGGCGCAATCAATCATTCAACACTCCAATAACCATTTCGCTCGAATTGCGCTACAAGGCTTAAACAGAACCGCATTACGTTTGCATATAACCTACAAGTCACAACCCCTCGTAGCATAAAAGAATAACATATAGAACATCTCAGAACAAGCTCAACGCTAACCGAATGATGCACCCCTCAACAGTAACAATTCTGAGTCAACAAATCCGACCCGGTGTAGAATATACATCCTCATTGGGCCTACCAATAGGACCCCAAACCAACTGCCGTCATCCCCAAATGGATAAATGGCCCTCCAAAATTTCAAAATGACCTAACCATAACACGTACTACCATCTAGCTAACTTTGGACACATCTTCACAGTCTGCAACCCGGAAACAATCTGCTTATGAGAACTCCCGGTCTCCAAATCCATAAAACACCTGAATCACCATAGTTGATTCCAACTCCGACACTCGAATGACTAACACAACTATCATACATAATCATCCCCACGAATAATTCTTCTATAATCCTTCCATACCATATAGCAAAAATCTGAATATCAGCAGTCGATCAACCAGACGAGTACTACAGCACCAATAAAGCATCTGAAGTCGAAACACAATGCGCCTTCTGAAATCCGCACCCTTCTCAGGCAATACCAAGTGGTAATAACATTCATCTAGTCATTTGAAACCGTCCATGTTGTCTAAGAATTCATGACCTTCCCTTTAAAACTGAACCATCACCTTGCACATGCAAATCTCAATCCCACACAACACACCTCATCTATCATGCCATCATATGGAAAGTATGAGAATCACATAATCAACTCTGAGTCATAAGCAAAATATATACCCGGTCAATCAGAAACCTGCCACTTGATCCCATCCAGGAGAAAATCACAATATGCAATATGCTCCTCATGCCGGTAGGAAATATCCATCTCAAACCGTGATAGAAACCATCGAGAACTCTCCGAACCCATTTGCACATATCCAAACCATCAGAACTGAATCTCTCTAACTCTACCAAGCCATGCAGGTCGCCAAACCCAAGAATATTGCCACAAAACACCTGTAAAGACTCACCATGTCATAAGTACCCAAAGAATCTATTGTATCCATTACCGTGCTGATCCAACCTACTATCAAGCTGAACTCTTTCTCCGAGTTCCTTCCGAATTACCCTCAAGTTGACACTTCTCCTAGCCAGAACACCAAGATCCTTACCCAAAGCTCACCACAAGAGATCCTAGCATAAAACCACACCACCCTAAGGCCCATAAGTTGTTGTATTCCCTTTTAAGCACCCCAAAAGTACCACAACCGAGATACCTACTCTAAGTAGACCGTTTGTGAATCTAAAGTCATTTCCTTCACCTTCCTAATACTGAAATGTAGAATCCATAATAATATAGAAATACAGCAAGTCCCGACACTATCCGATGCAAATCTTAGATTCTAGCCATATACAAGTCCGGAAAATTCTCAATTGCCACATATAAATCTTTAATCCATTAGAACCTTCTCGAGAGTCATCCACTCTACTCAAATCTCAATTGCACCACCTAAGTGGCCCGAACGACCTGTGCCCTATTAGCACAACAACGCCCATAAAAGTAACCCCGCCTTAATATAACCAAGTAAATTCATACTCCATGCGCACTACATCTGTCATGAATAACAACTCAAATCATTCCATGATTTTCATATACCCATAAAGTGTAATCCAGAAATTCTTTTACTCGAGTCATCCTCAACACATAACTATGCAATCAAATCGTCTATAGCAGACTCCCCCACTTGGCTCAAAGTCATAGAACAAGACACTCGATAACTCATAATACCCATACTCTATTACTGACATAATCCCACACCGAAATTCAACTCAATCCTTCATAAGCTCATGTAACACAAACCATCTAGTACCTCAAATAATCTGTAAATCTCACATTCATCCTCGTGATGGTCAGGTCAACTATTACAACCGATCCAACTCAAATCGCACAAATATGACCCACTGATAAGAAAGAAAGCCTCCACATAACATCATAATGATCATACATCCGTAGATTACCCTGTAGGTGATAACCCACCTGCTTAGTCTGAAACTGACATCTCTTTATACCCTTTCACAGCCACGACTAATATGCAATCCCTTAATCTTCCCGTGTCTGAACTCATCAACAAGACATGAAAATCTACTTCTTTCCACAAATAAACAACATGAAAGATTCAACATTACAATCATAACTCGAGACTATACAACATATTAAGACAGAACCAAGCACCCAATAGTCCTTTTTACATCTCAAGCGAACTCTTCTCATCACGTTCAAACCATCTAAACACATCCCGCAGTCACATCATACTTCATCATATAGACATTCAACCACTTATCGAGCCATAAATGCCACTCATAGGGACACTATCGGACATATAAATCCAAAAGCATATACTCACACAACTAAAACTGCCAAGCCTAAGCTGCAGTCTAAACCTGGCCTCAAGTCCTCCAGACCGGCCTATCACCAAAACACAAAAAATACATCTCGCACCTCATCCATGGATCCACAAGCTGTCGATGTTCAGCTATTACCGAGCGCTTACGTATGCATACGAGTGAGTGGAAGGAATTCAAAGCGATACCCTTCACGTTGAATCAATGTCGCACGATAAGGAAAGAAAGATGGGAAGTTTATCCTAAATGCCTTGTAGCCTCTCGAAGATAGATATGGACGTCATTATATCGATCCGCAAGACTCTACTAGACATTTGCTCGTGAGTCGTAGAACCTATGAACCTAGAGCTCTAATACCAAGTTGTCACGACCCAAAATCCAACTAGTCGTGATGGCACCTAACTCAACCCGCTAGGTAAGCCAATTAATCAATAATCCAACTCAAGGAGATCTACTAAAAAAAATAAATGGTGAAATAACTGAACTTTTATACAAAAATCCCAAGGATTGGTAGTATGAATCATGAGCTTTTAAGATTTAGAGTTTACAAAGCTAGTATGAAATAAATACATCATCTGTTCGACATGTACATAAACAGATTTATAAATCTAAAGCTACCAAGAATGAGAGGCAGTTATAACCAGAACGCAGATACATCTTCAATGCTAGCTCCCTCCATACACAGCAACATTAGCTCCAAAATTTGCACGCAGGGTGCAGAAGTGTAGTATGAGTACAACCGACCTCAAGTACTTAATAAGTAATAAACCTAACCTTAGGTTGAAAGTAGTGACAAGCTAGGACAAAGGTGGAAGTCCAACACCAATAGCCAACAACAGTCCGTAACAATATAATAAATGTGGTAAGCTATGCAGATATAGCCCAAGCTCTATAACAAGCCAATCATGGCATGAATCAATAATACATGCTGCAGCATGTAACCCGATCCCATCATGAATCAATAATACCTATTGCGGATTATAGCCCGATCCTATCATGAGTCAATAATACCCCCTGTGGCATGCAGCCCGATCCCATCAATATCACTCACAATCCGGCTCTCATGTCTCAACTCAGTCACCAATCTCTCCAATCTCTCGGGCTTACAATGTCATGAAAATCAGCCTAAAAATGATGATATGATGTATCAATAAATGGCAACAGAGACTGAGATATGATATACAAATGAATAAGTAAGACTGAGTATGTAATTGCAATGTAAGCAAATAACTCAACAGTGAAATGACCTCATTGAGTCTCAACAGGATAAACATATAGCCTAGACATGGTTTCTAACATGGATCACAGCTCAATTACCCTAGCACGTAGAAATTTCATAAATAGAAACAACATTAGGTCACTACACAATACCACGGAATCAGTCGAGTCGTAATTCACATGGTGCACGCCCATACGCCCATCAACTAACATGTGCGTCATCTCAACACCAATCACATATCACGTATATTCGGGGGTTCATATTCTTAGCACCAAGTATAGAAGTGTTACTTACCTCGAACAAGCCAAATCCAATACCGAGCCAGACGATGCTCCAAAAATGCCATCGCGCGCATACCGACCTCCGAACGGCTCAAAACTAGCGATAAGCAACTCAAGAACATAAAATAATGCCTAAGGAAATAAACCCAATTGATAAAGGTCGAATATTTAATCAAAAGCCCAAAGTCAACCAAAACGTCAAATTCGGGCCCGCACCTCGGAACCCAACAAGCTCCCAAAATCCGAAAACCCATTCAATTACGAGTTCAACCATACTAGTTTCACTCAAATCCGACTCTGAATCTATGTTCAAAACTCAAAAATTCACTTTATGAAATTTTAGACAAAACCCCTTAAATTTCACTTTGAAATCATCAATCAAATGCCAAAAACAAAGATGGATTCATGAAATATAACCAAAACCTGAGTATAGAACACTTACCCCAATCCATATGATGAAAATCATCCAAATCGGAGCTCCCCATGTCACGACCCAAAATCCAACTAGTGGTGTTGGCACCTAGCCCAACCCGCTAGGTAATGGCCAATTTATCAATAATCCAACTCAAGGAGATCTACTGAAAAAAAATAAATAGTGAAATAACTGAACTTTTATACAAAAATCTCAAGGATTGGTTGTACGAATCATGATCTTCTATGATTTAGAGTTTACAAAGCTAGTATGAAATAAATACATCATCTGTTCGAAATGTACATAAACAGATTTATAAATCTAAAGCTACCAAGAATGAGAGGCAGCTATAACCGGCATGCAGATACATCTTCAATGTTGGCTCCTGCCATACACAGCAACATCAGCTCCAAAATCTGCACGCAAGGTGCAGAAGTGTAGTATGAGTACAACCGACCTCATGTACTCAATAAGTAACAAACATAACCTAAGGTTGAAAGTAAGACGAACTGGGATAAAGGTGGGAGTCCAACACCAATAGCCAACGACAGTTCATAACAATATAATAAAAGTGGTAAAAGAAATAACTCAAAGATATTATGCTCAGCTCGTTAACAGTTACGGAAAAATAGTCATGTTTTTCAGGTATAACAGTAAAACCCAAATCCTTCACCGAAATCACCATAATATGAGTGAGTCAGAAAAACTGTGATTTTTCCAAAACTTTTCAATAATAAATAAAATATTTCATTATCAGATGGCATAAAGAAAGTACTTCTCTATGCCTACATATCACTATGCACGTGACATCTTGAATGTCACCAAAACTGCATAGCATGACGGATCACAGCTCAATACCCTAGCACGTAGAAATTTCATGAATAGAAACAATATTAGGTCACTACACCGTACCACAGAATCAATCAAGTCATAATTCAAACGGTGCACGCCCATACGCCCGTCACCTAGCATGTGCGTCACCTCAACACCAAACACATACCACGTATATTCAGGGTTTCATATCCTCAGCACCAAGTATAGAAGTGTTACTTACCCCAACAAGCCAAATCCAATACCGAGCAAGACAGATGATGCTCCAAAAATGTCATCCCGCATGTACCGACCTCTGAACGGCTCGAAACTAACCAAATGCAACTCAAGAACATCAAATAATGCCAAAACAAATAAACCCAATTGATAAAGGTCGAATCTTTAATCAAAATCCCAAAGTCAACCAAAAAGTCAAATCTGGGCCCGTACCTCGTAACCCAACAAAACTCATAAAATCTGACAACCCATTCAATTATGAGTCCAACCATACTAGTTTCACTCAAATCCGACTTTGAATCGATGTTCAAAACTCAAGAATTCACTTTATGAAATTTTAGACAAACCCCCTCAAATTTCACTTTGAAATCATCAATCAAATGCCAAAAACAAAGAAGGATTCATGAAATATAACCAAAACCTGAGTATAGAACACTTACCCCAATCCATATGGTGAAAATCGCCTCCAAAATCGCCTAAATCTGAGCTCCTCATGTCACGTCCCAAAATCCAACTAGTCGTAATGGCACCTAACCCAACATGCTAGGTAAGCAAATATATCAATAGTCCAACTCAAGGAGATCTACTGAAAAAAATAAATGGTAAAATAGCTAAACTTTTATACCAAAATCCCAAGGATTGGTAGTACGAATCATGAGCTTCTGCAAAGCTAGTATGAAATAAATACATCATCTGTTCGAATTGTACATAAACAGATTTATAAATCTAAAGCTACCAAGAATGAGAGGCAGCTATAACCGGCACGCAGATACATCTTCAATGTTGGCTCCTGCCATACACAGCAACATCAGCTCCAAAATCGACACGCAAGGTGCAGAGGTGTAGTATGAGTACAACCGACCCTATTTACTCAATAAGTAACAAACATAACTTTAGGTTGAAAATAAAGACGAGCTGGGACAAAGGTGTGAGTCCAACACCAATAGCCAACAACAGTTCATAACAATATAATAAAAGTGGTAAAAGAAATAACTCAGAGATGTGATGCTCAGCTCGTTAGCAGTTATGTAAAAATAGTCATGTTTTTCTGGTATAACAGTAAAACCCAAATCCTTCAACGAAATCACCAAAATATGAGTGAGTCAGAAAAACTGTGATTTTTCCCAAATCCTTTCTACAATAAATAAGATGTTTCATTATCAAATAGCATGAGGAAAGTACTTCTCTATGCCTACATATCAGTGTGCACGTGAAATCATGAATGTCACAAAAACCGCGTAGCATGAGGGAATGCATCTTTATGCCTGTATGTCAAGTATGCATGTCAAATGCAATGCATCACAGTGATGAACTCATGTACTCACACTCTCAGAGTACTCAATCTCACTGTCTCACACTTTCCACTCATCACACTTAGTCACTCAACACACTCAGTCACTCAGCACTGAACAGGGCAGATCCAGTCCTGAACACTCTCAGTCACTCAGCACTGTACAAGGCAGATCCAGCCCAAATTAATCAATAGCAACTACACTCACTGTAGATGTGCAGACTCCGAAGGGGCAGATCCAGCCCAAGCGCTATAACAATCCAGTCATGGCATGAATCAATAATACCTGCTGCGGCGTGTATCCTGATCCCATCATGAGTAAATAATACCAGCTGGGCCGTGCAGCCCGATCCCATTTATATCACTCACAATCCGGCTCTCAGGCCTCAACTCAGTCATCAATCTCTCCAGTCTCTCGGGCTCACATTGTCATGAAAATCAGTCGAAAAATGATGATATGATGTATCAATAAATGGCAACAGAGACTGAGATATGATATGCAAATGAATGAGTATGATTGAGTATGTAATTGCAATGTAAGCAAAAAACTCAACAGCAGAAATAACCTCAGTTGGTCTCAACATGATAAGCGTATAGCCTGGATATGGTTTCTAACATGGATTGCAGCTCAATTGCCCCAGCACATAGAAATTTCATGAATAGAAACAAGATTAGGTCACACACAGTACCACAGAATCAATCAAGTTGTAATTCACACAGTGCACGCCCACACGCCCGTCACCTAGCATGTGCATCACCTCAACATCAAATACATATCACGTATATTCAGGGTTTCATACCCTCAGCACCAAGTTTAAAAGTGTTACTTACCTCGAACAAGACAAATTTAATACCGAGCAAGCTAGATGATGCTCCAAAAATGCCATCCCGTGCGTACCGATCTTCGAACGGCTTGAAACTAGCTAAAAGTAGCTCAAGAACCTCAAATAATGCCAAAGAAAACAAACCCAATTGATAAATATCGAATCCTAGTCAAAAGCCCAAAGTCAACCAAAAAGTCAAATTTGGGTCCGCATCTCGGAACCCGACAAAACTCATAAAATCTGACAACCCATTCAGTTACGAGTACAACCATACTAGTTTCACTCAAATCCGACTCCGAATCGATATTCAAAACTCAAAAATTCACTTTTTGAAATTTTAGACAAAAACCCCCGAATTTCACTTTGAAATTATCAATCAAATGCAAAAGACGAAAATAGATTCATAAAATATAATCAAAAACTGAGTGTAGAACACTTACCCAAACTATATGGTGAAAATCGCCTCCAAAATCGCCCAAATCTAAGCTTCCCAACTCAAAATATGACCAAATGAACAAACCCTCAATATTATATGTTTCTACCCAGGTTTTCTGCCTCGTTTCTTATGCCAAACGATCCCGAAACTCGCTTTTGATGCCTCTAATGGATTTTTTGTAAAATTTCAGTCAAGTTAGCCTTTTGAATCACTCCATTTGACCTTCTAATGAAGGAGATATGTTGGTTTCAATATTTGAAAATTGTACAGATTTTTAAATACGAATTCAGTAGCAATTTTGTAATTAATTTGAAAAAAATCTAGCAACCCAATTCTTAGTAAATTGACCATAAATTCCTCATACGAAGTCGAAACTTGATGATTTCAGTTGTTATGGTTCCAAAATTACGATATGGATCTAATGCTTCAATTAAAATAGAAATTGGAGCTCATTTGCTTAATGTGGTACCATTTATGCTTGAAGAAACAACGTCAAAAAATTTAAAAAAATGAGTGCAACACAGCCCAAACCTATCTGAAACTCACCCAAGTCCCTCGGGACCTGTTCCGAACATACCAAAAAGTCCAGTAACATAACACGGACTTACTCGAGGCCTCAAATCACGCATAACAACATCAAAACCACGAATCGTACCTTAAATCAAACTTAATGAACTTTGAATCTTTCAACTTCCAAAACTCGTACCGAACCTTATCAAATCAACTCGGAATGAACTCAAACTTTGCACACAAGTCCCAAATGACATAATGAAGCTATTTCAATTTTCGGAACCACAATCCAAACTCGATATCATCAAAGTCAACTCCCGGTCAAGCTTATGAACATTCCAAAACCTTCAAATTGTCAACTTTCGCCAATTAGTGCCAATACCTTCTAGAAATATCCAAATGCAAATCTGGGCATACGCCCAAGTCTAAAATCACCATCCAGACCTAATGGAACTATCAAAACTCCGGGTCAAATACTCAAAAGCCAAACTTGATCAACTCTTACAACTTAAAGCTTATTAGTTGAGAATCATTCTTCCAAATCAATTCTGAATAACCTGAAAACCAAAACCGACGATTCACACAAGACATAATACATCATACGATGTTGCTCAAGACTTCAAATAGCTGAACAGAAATGCAAATGCTCAAAATGATCGGCTGAATCGTTACATATAATGTGTCATGTCATTAAAGTAAAATTTCGTTGTTGAATGAGGTTATAAACTTATTATGTCTCATATCTTAAGTTGTATTGGAAATTATTTTTATTATGTTGAAATTTGACATATGTTAAACTATTTATTTATTTATTTGGAATTTGAAATTGTGTTATATTTATGATTCCAATTTACTTGTTTTAGTAGTATTGGCTTGTTATTTCACAATGCATGTTGTTCATTTTTTAGTTAGAATTGATAGATTAGTTTTGTCAAATATTTCAATAATGTTATGACATTATATTTATAAATATTAATTTCTTATCAAACATGCATTCTATGATATTCTTACAAATCATATATTTTTAGTTTTTATAATTAATTAAACTGAATATTAAAAAATACATAAAAAATCATTTATATGCATATATTTATTATATTAACTTTTAAGTTTTGATAATTACTTTATTAAAAGTTTAGTCTAACTGTGTAATTACATATGTGCAACCAAACAGTACGCTTGTAATTATACTGTAATTACGTTATGACCAACAAACAGGTCGTTGTAATTACTATATTGCATAATTACTAGGTTGTCCTAGTAATTACGCCAATTTTAATTATCGAGTATCTTTTCAAACAGACCCTTAACTAATCCACCCGCATTAATATGCTTTCACATTCTTTTTCCATAGTCTTTTTTCCTTTTTCTATTTTAATTTACTGAAATAACAAATATTTCCACTTCTTTCTTCTTCCCACATCTCTTTTTTTTTTCACATTTTGATCTCTCTTCCATTTGTTCTCATCCATTTTCGCAATTCCCGTGCATTCAATCAAGTAGGACCCCTTTCAGTTTCGTGGCGCTCTCATCTTCTCAACTTAATATAAAACCAAAAACCAACCACGCTCCATCTACATTTCCCTCCTTTCAGTTTCGTCTCTCACAGCTCTCATTCAACAATAATGACGGCGGCGGCGGCTCAATCTCCCTCTTCTTCCGCTTTCTCCAAAACCCTATCGTCCTCCTCCTCCAAATCCTCCACCCTCCTCCCTAGATCCACCTTCCCTTTTCCCCACCACCCCTCCACCTCACCCCCACCCACATTCGCAGCCAACGCCGTCGTTTCACCATCTCCAATGTCATTTCCACTACCCAAAAAGTTTGCGAGACCCAAAAAACCAAAAATTTCGGTTTACCCTTGGCTTCGGATAACAATTAAATTTGTACGTGATTTTAAGGACACGTGATTTGGTTTGATACAACTAAAGGATGAATGAAAATAAAGACTGAATTCAATAAGTAAATTGAGAAAGAATACAAACCACCAATGTAGAATAGCTTCACTGTTTTGCTCTTGAGGTATGTGTTGCAAGGTCCATTTTTTAAACCTATGCAGTGTGACTTGAAGCTTGTCCAAATACCTCTGCATTCGCCCTTCTCTGGCTTCGAAAGTCCTGTTCACTTCATTGACTACAAGGAGGGAATCGCATTTGGCTTCGATTATCTCCGCTCCCAAGCTTTTGGCCAGTTCTAAACCTGCAATCATAGCTTCATACTCCGCTTCATTGTTAGTTAATTTTACAGTCTTGATAGACTGTCAAATTGTATTCCCAGTTGGGGGCTTTAGCACGATACCAAGCCTCGATCCCTTCGCGTTCGAAGCGCCTTCTGTGAACAGAGTCCACACTCCCGAAGGAGTCCCCGATTCGATCATTAATTCTCTCCCGACCTCGGGTATTAGCGACGGCGCAAAATCGGCGACGAAATCTGCCAACATTTGAGATTTAATCGCAGTTCGAGGCCGATACTCAATATCGTACCCGCTTACTTCAATAGCCCACTTGGCCAACCGGCCAGATAGCTCGGACTTTTGCATTATATTTCTCAGTGGGTAAGTTGTTACTACACATATGGGATGGCATTAGAAGTAGGGTTTTAGTTTCCTGGAGGCACTCAATAAAGCGAGTGCTAATTTCTCTAAATGCGGGTATCTAGTTTCAGCCTCACCTAAGCTTCTACTAACGTAATAAATAGGAAACTGCGTACCTTGTTCTTCTCGAACCAGGATCCCACTTACCGCTACTTCTGAGACGGCAAGGTAGAGGTATAGTCGCTCACAAGTTTTTGGTGTATGCAGCAAAGGTGGGTTAGAGAGGTACCTCTCAAGTTCTTCTAACGTGCGCTGACACTCCGAAGTCCACGAGAAATTGTTCTTCTTTTTCAACAAGTTGAAAAATCGGTGACTTCTATCGGACGATCTCGAGATGAATTGGCCCAAAGCGGCTATCCGGCCTGTCAGCTTTTGTACGGCCTTGACATTATCTACAATGGTAATGTCCTTGATGGCCTTGATCTTCTCGGGGTTGATTTCTATTCCTCGATTCGAGACCATGAAACCAAGGAATTTTCCCGAGCCCACACCAAATGTGCATTTCTCCGGGTTCAACTTCATGTTGTACCGTCTCAGCACATCGAACGTCTCCTGCAAATGGCTCAAATGGTCCTCTGCTCGCAGGGACTTAACTAACATATCATCAATATAAACCTCCATTGTTTTTCCTAGTTGTTCGTCGAACATTTTGTTTACAAGGCGCTGGTAAGTGGCCCCCGCATTTTTTAACCCGAATGGCATCACGTTATAACAGTATGTACCATACTTAGTGATGAAGGATGTCTTTTCCTGATCATCCTGGTCCATTCGTATTTGGTTATAGCCATAGTAAGTATCGAGAAAGCTAAGGGTCTCATGGCCAACAGTAGCATCGATCATGCGATCGATATTGGGTAAAGGAAAAGAATCTTTAGGGCATGCCTTGTTTAAATCCTTATAATCTATGCACATTCTTAATTTATTTCCCTTTTTAGGGACTACAACTATGTTTGCTAACCATTCTGGGTATTTAAATTCCCGAATGGACCCTATATTTAAAAGCTTAGTTACCTCATCCTTGATGAACACTTGTTTGACTTCGGATTGAGGCCTCCTTTTTTGCTTGACCGGCTGGAATTTCAGATCGATGCTTAGCTTGTGGGTCGTGATCTCAGGTGGTATACCTGTTATGTCGAGATGGGACCAAGCGAAAGAATCTTCGTTAGCTATAAGAAATTGTATAAGTTTTATCCTGAGCTCGGAACTTAGGCTCGAGCCCAGGTATACCTTTTGATCCGGTGAGTCTTCTCGGAGTGAAATTTGCTCGAGTTCCTCGACCGTTGATTTAGTTGCGTCAGATTCATCGGGACCAATGAATGACCGGGGAACCCCGTAATTGTCATCTTTGAGATGCTGCTGTTCACCTTCGTTTGTCGAAGTCGATGCCTGTGATTGCTATTTGATCCTTTGGGAAGGAGCTATTGGTATTGGTACTGCTTCTTCTACTGCGAACATCTCTTTCGCGGCAGGCTATTCCCCGTAAACTGTTACAATCCCATCAGTCGATGGGAATTTCAACACTTGGTGTAGTGTTGAGGGTACCGCTCTCATATCGTGAATCCATGGTCTCCCTTCGAACCCTATCATAAGTTCTGATGGGGTAAGTAGATCCCAAAGGGGCTCTAAGTTGGTCGTCCTCGACTCTGATCTTTGACTGGTATCGGTTGTCTATATCCGCCCATGTGACTGGTATCGGTTGTTTAAGCTGCTGCGAAGCCGTTGAACTTCGAGCGTTGAGTCCTTGGGTGAAAGCTTGTACGGCCCAATCGTCAGTGACCGGTGGCAGGTCCATCTGTTTCATCTGAAAACGAGATACAAATTCCCTGAGCATCTCGTTATCCTTTTGTCTAGCTTTGAACAGGTCCAATTTCCGCGTTTCCACTTTGATGGCACCTGCATGTGCTTTTACAAAGGTATCCACAAGCATGGAAAAATAATTCGGGGGCAAAATGTGATACCAAGTCATTGCCCCCTTTAACAAGGTTTCTCCGAATTTCTTCAAGAAAACGGACTCGATCTCATTGTCTTCTAAATTGTTTCCCTTTATGGCGCACGTGTACGCTGTCACATGCTCGTTTCGATCAGGTGTCCCATTGTATTTGGGTATTTCCGGCATGCGAAACTTCTTCGATATGGGTTTTGGAGCGGCACTTGACAGGAAAGGTTTCTGCACGAATTTCTTGGAATCTAAGCCTTTCAACACCGGGGGTGCTCCTGGGATTTGATCCACCCTCGAATTATATGTCTCCACCTTTTTGTCGTTGGCCTCGATCTTCTTCTCGCCAGACTCGACTCGTCTGGTTAGTTCCTCGAGCATCTTCATGATCCCGGAATTCACCCCCGATCCGCCTTCGCTCGGTTCCTCTACGATTGGTTCATTTTCGGGGATGGTTCCCCGAGAAGGGCCGGCCTCAACCTTATTCGAAATTTGGCTCCGATTTTGCAGTTGGGCAATGGCCGCTTGCTGGGCTTGCAACATGTTGAAGATCATCCTAAGGTTAATCTCGTCCCCTTCGTCATTTTGAGTTGTTGAACGGTATTCTGTACGAACACTATTTGATGGGCCAGTAGTCCGATCCACAACGACCACCATTTGTGAATTAGCGTCGACTGGAACTTCATCACCGGGCACTACGTTGTTGTTTTCGCCCCGGTGGTCAAACTCGCCATCGACGTACAGAAGCACAGATTGTGAGTGTGACATGGTTGTATTATAACCTAAAATCAAAAAAATCTCCAAAGAACAAGCGTAAAATAATTTGTGTGACAGAAAATTATATCAAGCGTTCACTATTATCCTTAGTCCCACGGTGGGCGCCAAACTGTTTACCCTTGGCTTCGGATAACAATTAAATTTGTACGTGGTTTTAAGGACACGTGATTTGGTTTGATACAACTAAAGGATGAATGAAAATAAAGACTAAATCCAATAAGTAAATTGAGAAAGAATACAAACGACCAATATAGAATAGCTTCACTGTGGTAAAATTCTTTAAGATAGAGATTGAAGCAAATTGATAAAGAAAACAATTAGAACAGACTATACTGATCGTTGATTGTGTTGTCTCTTTTACAATTATCCTGCCCCTTTATATAAGGAGGGGAATGAGTCTTATACAAGGTAAAAAACCTATCTACAAGGTAAAATATCCCTAGAATTAATGACTTCAACGTCTTTGTTGATTTTCGCCGTGATTCCCGCCAAGATATTTACGTATCACAAGATTTCTGGTCCTTCTGTTACGCAAATCTGATAATTTTACCCTAGGGCGTTTTACCCCAATCGACCTCAATGATCTCGTCTCAGATACCTTGGCTTCGAGCTCTAATCCGATGACATCCTGTCTCGACCTTCATCTCTCGATGTCTCGGTCTCGACCTATCGAGCAGTAATTCCAATCGACGCCGGTCGTATGAATTCGAAACCGATATTCCCTATGCAAGCGATCGAATTTGACCCCATACACTTTCATTTCTCGTTTTGCCCCTGACGAACCCAGGAAGGGTAGTGACGTTCTCGTGGAGGCCCTCGAAAGAGAAGGGGTTACGGACGTTTTTGCGCACCCAGGCGGTGCTTCCATGGAGATTCACCAAGCTTTGACACGCTCAAGCATCATTCGCAACGTGCTGCCACGTCACGAGCAGGGCGGTGTCTTCGCCGCTGAGGGTTACACACGCGCCACCGGCTTCTCCGACATTTGCATTGCCACCTCCGGGCCGGCGCCACCAATCTCGTAAGTGGCCTCGCAGACGCCCTACAGGATAGCGTCCCTATTGTTGCTATAACCGGTCAAGTGCCATGTAGGATGATCGGTACTGATGCTTTTCAGGAAACTCCAATTGTTGAGGTAACTAGATCGATTACCAAGCATAATTATCTCGGTACGTGAGGCTTTTTTCCTTGCGAGATCCGGCCGGCCTGGCCCTGTTTTGATTGATGTACCTAAGGATATTCAGCAACAATTGGTGATACCTGACTGGGATCAGCCAATGAGGTTGCCTGGTTACATGTCTAGGTTCCCTAAATTGCCCGAAGAGATGCTTTTAGAACAAATTGTTAGGCTTATTTCTAAGTCAAAGAATCCTATTTTGTATGTGGGGGCTGGGTGTTCGCAATCGAGTGAGGAGTTGAGACTATTCGTGGAGCTTACGGGTATCCCCATGGGAAGTACTTTGATGGGTCTTGGAGCTTTTCCAACTGGGGATGAGCTTTCCCTTTCAATGTTGGGTAAGCATGGTCCTTTTATGCTAATTATGCTATGGACAATAGTGATTTGTTGCTCGCATTTGGGGTGAGGTTTGATGATAGAGTTACTGGAAAGTTAGAAGCTTTTGCTAGCCGAGCGAAAATTGTTCACATTGATATTGATTCAACTGAGATTGGAAAGAACAGGCAGCCTCGTGTTTCCATTTGTGCGGATATCAAGTTGGCGTTACAGGGTTTGAATTTGATATTGGAGAGTAAGGAAGGTAAACTGAAGTTGGATTTTTCTGCTTGGAGGCAAGAGTTGACAGAGCAGAAAGTGAAGTAATCGTTGAATTTTAAAACTTTTGGTGATGCTATTCCTCCGCAATATGCTATCCAGGTTCTAGATGAGTTAACTAATGGGAATGCTATTATAAGTACTGGTGTTGGGCAGCACCAGATGTGGGCTGCTCAATATTATAAATACCGAAAGCCACGCTAATGGTTGACATCTGGTGGATTAGGAGCGATGGGATTTGGTTTGCCCGCTGCTATTGGTACGGCTGTTGGAAGACCAGATGAAGTTGTGATTGACATTGATAGTGATGGCAGTTTCATCGTGAATGTGCAGGAGCTAGCAACAATTAAGGTGGAGAATCTCCCAGTTATGATTATGTTACTGAATAATTAACACTTAGGAATGGTGGTTCAATGGGAGGATCAGTTCTATAAGGCTAACAGAGCACACACACACCTGGGGAATCCTTCTAATGAGGCGGAGATCTTTCCTAATATGTTGAAATTTGCAGAGGCTTGTGGCGTGCCTGCTGCAACAGTGACACACAGGGATGATCTTAGAGCGGCTATTCAAAAGATGTTAGACACTCCTGGGCCATACTTCTTGGATGTGATTGTACCTCATCAGGAACATGTTCTACCTATGATTCCCAGTGGCGGGGCTTTCAAAGATGTGATCACAGAGGGTGACCGGAGAAGTTCCTATTGACTTTGAGAAGCTACAGAGCTAGTTCTAGGCCTCTAGTTTTGGCCGTGGCTTTGCTCATTGTCACTGTTGTACTATTTAGGAGTTTGATATTTATGTTTACTTCAAGCTTTGCATCATCTCCCTTTGGCTTTGAATGCGAAGGATTTCAGCGATGTTTCATTCTCTATTCGCAACATCCACTCCATATCTGAAGCTCTATGTGGTATGCCTGGAGATTAATTTCTAGCGGAGTAGTTTAGTGCGATAAAGTTAGCTTGTTCCACATTTTTATTTCGTAAGCTATATTTCAGGCTGGGTCAGATTGGAACTTCCTCTTTAGGTTGGATGTAATCCCTACTTGGGTTTTCTCTTAATTTCATAATTGAAAATGTTGGCTTTTAATCTGAGCAAGTTGATTTGCAGCTCTCGCTTGAGTCCTAGCGAGCAGTCTCCTATTTCTTAGTGGATAATCTAATGATGGAAATTTGTGGAGTTCGGAAACTTTTGACTGCTCAATTTCTCTTAGTGAGGTTTCTGACAGGTATGCTTTCAATCTATAGCAGTTCGATCAGACTTTGTTTGCTTGACAATATTAACGCGTGCTTTTAAACGGTAACAGGTGTCGAGCTACCAACATTACATCACATATAACAGGTACATGTATATCTGACATTGTGCTTTTAAACAGTAAATCATATTTTTGTGTTACACACTATATCTTAAACATCCAAGCTTCATGAGAAACTATCCTTTACTGCGTTTAATGTTCTTTCTACTGAACATCCGAGTCTTTGTACCTAATACATATTGTAATTGATCACTAGAAACTTGTCAAGTTGCTGATTTTGTAATCTATTTTCTTTTAATGGAGATGGAACTTATCATTACCAAAATTATATTTCTTTGGTGGTTCCTCTTTATTTAGGGGTGCTGTGTTGGGGGGGGGGGGGGGGTTTNGGGGGGGGGGGGGAGTATTTTGTGGAGCAATCCTTTTTGCGGAACTACTCATGTTCAATATTAAGTTTAGTTTGTGCATTATAGTTTACTTGTTTTAAAATCCAGATTTGATTTCACAACCATAATTGGGTAATTCATGATAGAAACCCATGAATATTTCTATCAAATTCTTAATGCTTCTATATAAGCACAATTTTGATGTTAATCGACTTTGAGCATGTCTTCAAAGTTGAAAATTTAGGCATGGTGTTATAGCTGTCAAAGTGTTAGGGAAGAAGATCCATTAGAGCATGTCTTTCTTAATTTCTCTCTTTTTTGCTTTGGGGTGTGTCTTATAGTTTTCAGATCCATTAGAGCATCACATGTTCTTTGAACCTAAGACAAGACTCTTTGTTTAACACCCGAGACATTGTCCTTCAATGAGGTTTTCTCCTAGGAGGAGAAGAAGAGCGGAAAGGCATGAGAAAAGCTATATCCATCAGGGTAGAACACCCAAAAAGAATCCCCATTCTGTAACATGTCCTAAGTCATCTATTACTTCCATAAAAAAGTTGTTTACACCATATATATATATATATATATATATATATATATATATATATATATATAT